>JAFMOD010000163.1:1304771-1327506 GCA_019802435.1 Corydoras maculifer
GGCACACACTCACTCACACATACACACTCTAAATTGGGCAATTTTGAGAATTCAATTAACTTGATCCATGTTTTTGGACTGTGGGAAGAAACCGGAGAACCCGGAGGAAACCCACGCAGACACGGGGAGAACATGGAAACTCCACCCAGATGGGGATTCGAACCGGGAATCCCTAGCGCTGAGAGGCGAATGTGCTAACCACTAAGCCACCGTGCCGCCGTTTTCATAAATTATTTAATTTAATTATTTAATTTAATTTAATCATGGCATTGTGTCTGTGCATAATTATTAGTATTATTGTAATTCACATAAAGTTCACAAGACAAATAAATAGCTTACTGCATATTTAGAATGTATTATAAATGGTAGCCTGTGCAGTGAATATCCTGAAAGATTTTAGCCCCAACAAGTTCACATTTAAGTAAAATGAATGCTTTAGTCATCATACTGTCTACCACTGATACAGATACTGAAACCTTTATTATTAAATCATACAATAATGCCGACCATGAATTAAGTCAGTAGAAAAAATGTTTAATCTGAAACATGTCTGCTGTTTGTCCTCTTATGTGCCACCAAATCAATAGTATCTGACTCAAGCATACAAATACCGATGTGCCAAACAGAAGACCTGTGGCAGAATTCTATCAAGTATAAGAAATATTATACTTTTTTTTTTATTACTGTGATGCTCTGCACTACAATCCCCAAAATGAGGTCCAATGTAAGGTAGATTTAACAAAGCAATTCAAATTTTGTAAAGGCTTCATGTAAAATGTCAGTTGGCTAGTGAGATAGGACTCAAAATGTTTGTGCATGTTTATAATTTCTTTGAATATAGCTTTGTTAATTATAGAAAATCAATTCACACAAATGTAAATAAAACTATACACAAAAATTATTTACAAGTATTTATAAGCGGTGCTTAAAGTTGTTTTGATTTATTTGACATGGTGGATGATGACATTCTTAAAGCGGAATAAATATACCTCTAAAATAGCTTTGTTTGTGTACATAACTACAATTTTTTAGCAGAAAGACTCAAACTGCAATTTTATTCAGATACAAAGCTGTTTTCTGTAATAAAGACTTTTATCTTACAGAACTGGTCTCACTGACACACACATTCTGTTCATTATATAACAACAGTTCTTAAATTAATAGATTTAAGGCAACGACAAAAAAAAAAAAAACATAGCAGATGTGTAGCTCATGCAAATGGGAGGGTTTTCAATATTTGTTTATGCAATTTTATTTCAAATTAAAAGTCCTGTAGGTTCTTTGTTTTTTATTGACTAGAATGATCCAGAATGGTGTGGATGCCAGGCATATACACAGGCTTTGACTGAATGCTTGAAACAGAAACCTATATTCTTTTTTTTTTACACTAGATGGGTGCAATATATGGTTTCCATTGAGCCCTTCTTAATTTCCAATAAAAACCAACGAATACCTTATTTAAAAATTACGGTATGGCATCAAAATGAATATGCATAAAATAAGATCCATTTTTCCAAATCCATCAATTCTACAACATTGTAATGGTATTTGTTTTATCACTTTGTTTGTTGCAAATTCATTATTATTCATGATGATAATCCATCCATCCATTCATCTATTATCTTCCGATTTATCATCTATTACGGTTGCGGGCAGGTTGCCCAAGCCTATCCAGGGGAGATCGTTTCGGTCGCTGGGCAGATACACCCAGGACAGGGCGCCAGTCTATCGCTGGACACACACTTACACACACAGTCACACAAACACACTCTATATGGAGTANTGTTTGTTGCAAATTCATTATTATTCATGATGATAATCCATCCATCCATTCATCTATTATCTTCCGATTTATCATCTATTACGGTTGCGGGCAGGTTGCCCAAGCCTATCCAGGGGAGATCGTTTCGGTCGCTGGGCAGATACACCCAGGACAGGGCGCCAGTCTATCGCTGGACACACACTTACACACACAGTCACACAAACACACTCTATATGGAGTAATTTGAAGAACCTAATTGACCTGACTACTAGCACGTTCGCCTCTCAGCACTAGGGATTCCCGGTTCGAATCCCAATCTGGGTGGAGTTTCCATGTTCTCCCTGTGTCTGCGTGGGTTTCCTCCGGGTTCTCCGGTTTCCTTCCACAGTCCAAAAACATGAATGAAGGTCAATTGTGTTCCTCAAATTGCCCCAAATAGAGTGTGTTTGTGTGAGTGAGTGTGTGCCCAGCAATAGACTGGCGCCCTGTCCTGGGTGTATCTGCCCAGCGCCATAATGATACTCGTACTACTACTTATAATAATAATAATAATAATAATAATAATAATAATAATAATAATAATAATAATAAACAATAATAAGAAGAATTAATCAATTAATCGTTTTTGCCGACCGCGGCATGACGTCACAATTTATCCCCACCCATCTTTCCGCTTTTAGAGGAAATGGCACTGTGACAGTTTTAGCTTTTTCAGTTAGCGCCGCAGCCTACGGTTCTCTTCTGAATCGCTTTATAACGGCCTTCTAAATGTACACAACAATGGTGTAAGTATGATCACAAAGTATAAAGTTTAAAATAGTTTCCCTCGTTACGAGGATAAGTTTGTGGTGTGGGGATGCGGGATGGGTGTAGTTTAGGAGGCCGGTTATACTGAGCGGAGCGGGAGGCCGCAGCGCTTCGGTTAGCTCGAAAGCTAGCAGCAGCTCATGATGGACTGAGCTTTGTTTATGTCTCTAAAAGCTAACTTCATTTCAACTATTTAATAAGAATGAAACACCGTGCTGTCTAAATATATTTTAGTATTTACATTCGCGTGATTTGAACTACAAAAGGTTGTCTGGTTTGGGCTTTAAATATTGTTGCTTTACGTTACATTACTTTCATGTCACCACCCATTCAGCTACAGCAGCAGTTTTAATCTGTTCAATAACCACGTAGTATCGTTACTCATAAATGAGCCTGCACATTTCCCCAGAAAATCTGTAAACAATAAGAAACACTAATAAACTTAAACTCATAAGCTAGTAAACTTATGAGTTTTATGAGCTAGTAAACTTATGAGTTACTAGTAACTCATAAGCTAGTAAACTTTTGAATCCCCCCTTTTTTTACACACATACATGCAAACTACATGCATTGCTATATTATTAATCAACCTGCAGGCTATCAGGCTACTGAACAAGCTGGGTAGATAATAATACTCCCAGTTGCATATTTAACTTTAAAACACACACACACACACACACACAAAAATCTGAGTCACTTTACCTTTCCACTATGTCACTTTACTAGATGTTCTTACATAATAGCATCTATCAATTTACATTGCTCTTTCTTGTGTATATTTTGTATAGATTAGATGTTTGTATTTTCTTTATTTTTTTATTTTTTACACTTTTGTATATTTCAAATTCATTTCATAGAATTTAGTCCGATGTCTCGCCACAAGAATGTTAATGCTTACATCTCTTTACTTGTAGTGTATATAATAAATAAACTTAAAACTTGAATTATTAGTTACAAGTAAATAACCGATATAATTAAACGTTGAAACCGCCTGATAAATTACAATTAAACATTCAATAATTCAAATAAACCTTTTTAACCTCTTTAACCTCTAACCCTTTGTATCCAGGATTTTTATTTCGGCATATTTCAGTCGCAAATCTGTTGCAATTTCTTACAATTTAGGGATTTCAGTCTGGCTGTGGCTCTGTGCCAGCTACTGACAGAAGTTACTGGCAGCCCTAACCATCAATTAATCTGTTGACTTTATATAATAGTTGATTGATTAAAATTGAATTCATTTTAAGAGCAACAAACTATCATCAAATGAACCAGAGTTTACACATAAAATAGTAAGTTGTATATTCAAACTAAAAAAAATTTGGCATGACACATTCATTTAAAATTCCAAAATAACAAGCAGATGATATGGCTTTAGTAATAAGTGGCAGTTACACGGATAACAGAGATGTCCTACTAATGGCATTTTATTAAACATAATTAATAATGAGCGTTTAGGGTTGTTTTGTTTTTTTAGCAATACATTAACCTGAACAGCACCTGTGTTTTCTATATGGTGTTAGAAACTGCAGTGGACAACCAGCTGTTTTTCCTTTGCCTGTTAGAACCACTTCCATACTTTTAAGGTCTTTGTATATAGAAGTTTAGGGTGCATATTTATAATCATCTGGGGGCCGTAAAGACATTTCACTAATTAATCCAAAAAATGTCAAATGGATAATAATTAACCTATAACGAATTAAAGTATAATAATTTAGCATGCATACAGAACTTGAAACTATTATCTATTAACTTAAAAGCTCAGTCTGGGAATATGTGATCTTGTTTTATTGAGGTCTTCTCCCCCCCCCCTTCCAGCATAGAACGCCGGTTTTCAGGCAAACTCAAACCACGTGTGTCAAATAAGGAGCGTTTTCACTGTGTCAGTCCAGAGATCAACCTCTCACTGTACCCTGTATTAAAGGTTTGTGCAAATTTCATTTTTGCTGTCTTGTCTATAACATTTTTAAATGTGTACATTTTCTGTTATGTGATCGGCCAGTGGTGCCTTTGTAGATAAGGTTTTTGAGCTGTAACCCTGAATTTTAGTGGAGCATTTTATATTTATTCCTTAAATGTTTTTATTTATTTATTTTGAAGCAACACTTAAATTGCTTGCACTATGTTTACATGGGTTCTTGCTAGGTCTGAAGTGGTGACTTAATTTAATAAATTTATTTGACTTTGGGCTGAGGCAGCCAACACGATGCCTGTGAGCATGGGTCACCAACAATGTCCACAAAAGTGAAGAGCATCTTCTAAAAATAGCACTAGCCTAATTACTGTGGATATCCATCTAAAAATTGCATTCTTTTTTATATTTATGCTTTTATATTTTTTGCTCAGGTAGAGAAAAATAAAATAAAATCCATCCGTTATCTTCCGCTTTATCCTCTATTATGGTCGGGGGGGGTCCCCATGCCCATCCAGGGGAGAACGTCTCGGACGCTTGGCAGATACACCCAGGACAGGGCGCCAATCTATCGCTGGGCACACACTCACTCACACAGACATGCACACAAACAAACTCCACATGGGGCAATTTGGAGAACTCAATTGAATTGATCAATGATTTGGACTGTGGGAGGAAACCGGAGAACCCAGAGGAAACCCACGCAGACACAGGGAGAACATGGAAACTCCACCCAGATGTGGATTTGAACCAGGAACCCCTAGCACTGAGAGCCGAACTTGCTAACCACTAAGCCACCTTGCCATAAAATATAAAAGCTATTAATTTTATGCATTTCACTTATGGTAAATATGGACTTTGTTGTTCTACAATTATAGACAGTAATCCACACAGTACCAGGCAACAGTTTATACACACCGCCTTCTTGCTCTGTTGTCTATTTTCTTCTTACTTTGGTTCATGTTTAAGATCAAACATGAACTCTCGTTCATTTGTATTACTCGTATTACCCTAACTCTTATTTTCATACCACTTGGTTAGAGCTTTGTTGTTTGGGTTTGTTGCTGACGACAGATATTTTCAACAGGACTGGCTTCCATGTAACCATGAATATCATGTCTGTGACTACACGACCATAAGGCAGACACAGGACCACATTGATTTTTCAGCTACTCTAAGAATGACTGTTTCTACTGTTGAAGAAATTCAACAGTGGGTGAAAAGCTCGAGTATCACCTGGAGAATTGATAGAACCAGACCACCTAAAGGACAAAGAGTAATATTTAAGGTACGAATCAATTCCATTTGGCTAATAGTTGTGCTGATTTGGTTCTTTTTAAAATTATAACATCTGTTTATGGTAAACCTGGGTCTAGGTAGACTACAGATGCCACCACAACACTAAACCAAGAAATACAGTGGAAGCATCTGGTAGACGTACCAAAAACACAAACTGTCCTGCAAAGATGAGCATTACTCTCCATCGACCACAAATGGGCAATGGCAAACAGTGTCGGTATGTACTTTTACATTATTGAAGTTTGTGGAGATTGCATATTGTCTATGTGTTTTTTTTAACACGAACATTCACTGTGTTAGACTGATGGCTTGTTTAGACTTGTTCCCTATCTTCGCCAGCAGCTACTAATCCTTTTTGGGATAAGTGACCTGGAATAAATGAATGAAAAAATTGCAATGCTGTTATACTGTAACTCCAAAAATACAATGCTGTTCAAAGATAAGCTAATGTCTGACTTCATTCATTCATTATCTCCCGCTTATCCTCTATTAGGGTCGCGGTGAGGTTCCCCATGCCCATCCAGGGGAGAACGTCTCGGGCGCTGGGCAGATTGACCCAGGACAGGGCGCCAATCCATCGCTGGGCACACACTCACTCACGTAAACGCACTCTATAGGGGGCAATTTGGAGAATTCAATTGACTTGATCCATGTTTTTGGACTGTGGGAGAAAACCGGAGAACCCGGAGGAAACCCACGCAGACACGGGGAGAACATGGAAACTCCACCCAGATGGGGATTCGAACCGGGAATCCCTAGCGCTGAGAGGCGAACGTGCTAACCACTAAGCCACCGTGCCGCCTAATGTCTGACTTGCACTACAAAATAAAATCAGCAAGGTTTACTCTTCCTGACAATTAGAACATGGTTTCAGAGATTGTTTATTTAATTTAATGTTACTGTCACACAATGTCATTCTGATGTCACAAGTATACATCATGTTTAATGTAGGATGTCAAAAAAGATTGGAAGCTGTTGTTGCCGCATTATGTTATTTAAATTTTATTTTACATTTATATAATTTGTATTCTTTTATTCACACTTATCTGTGGCATGTGTGGAATGATTTACTTGATATCTTTGTTCATTTTTTTTTAATTATTATTTTTTTTAAACAATAGGTTTCCAGGTATGAATGATATTGTTCAAAGAAAATCTTGATAATATTCTTTGTAAAAATAAAAAAACACAGTTCTTCCCATATTCCACACTCTGGTAAATAAATGCTCTTAAATCTAAAATAACAATTAGATACCTGTGCACCACTAGGTGGCAGTAATTCGCATTTTATCAAATGTCTGCCTTTAAAAAGAGGTGACATGCTAGTGAATTATCTGGCATGTAAATATTAAAATATTATTTTAAAATGTTACTAATGTCCATAAAAACAACAAAAAGTGAGGACTAACATTTTTTAGTGAAAATTACTTGTGAAAAGTCTTGCCGTGCAGAATACAATATGTCAATTAATAATTTTTTTTTTTACGTTTCCTATTTAGGAGTACAGATCCTCACATGCCAGGCTTTCCAACAATAGTGAGCATCACTAATGAGCACAATCACAATCTTCATGTGCCAGATGCATTGCGGTACAAGGATGTTGGACAAGAAGCTATTCAAAAGCTAAAGAAACTTTTTGAAGCTGGTCATTCACCATCAACAGCACTAGATGTCTTGAAATATGAACTTCAGCTGGAACTTGGAGAAGATTATGCATATGCGTCCGTTGACCGATCCATTTGTCCTGACATTCAGTTCTGCTACAGGTAAATGGTTTCTAACAATATTAACGCAAGCTTTATATCGGCAGTCTTCACCACAAAAACATGACAACTAATATGCAACAGGCATATTTTTCATTTCAATTCAGATATTAAAAGGGCTGTGCCTGTTAGGAGAATCTTTAAATGCTAGTTGATTTTGTTTTAAAAATTGATATCAAATTTATCTCAAACAATTTGTCAGAACTTCTAGACTTATTTTTTTTTTTGTTTAAATCCTATATGAAGTTTAGGCTCATCACATGTCAAGGGCAATATAGTCTAAATTTAAAGAGTGCCAACAGCACAAAAAAACATGTACAAGCATGGAGTACACAAGATGTCAGCTAATCTTATATTTAGATCTGAAATAAACTGTTCTGTTAAATTTATGACTCTGACATATTTTTTACTTGTTAAGTAAATATTAAAATATGTTCGTAAATACAGATTGTACCACCAAGTTTCAAAGTCACTTGGAGCGATAAGTCCACCTCCTTCCATTCTCCCCAGTCAAGACACCAACAGCTCCTGGACAGAGATTGACCATTCCGAACAAGCATTAATGATGGGACATGAAATAGTTACCACTGAAGGTCAGTTATCACACACACATATGCATAGACACACATTTACGTAATGTGTACTGTATATAGTGTATATAGTCCTCGGTTTTCATACTGATGATTTGCGGACACCTGGGTGGGTTGCGTACAGCTTGGCGGGGGGGGGGGAATCCTCATCTTATTTTGTGCTCTTCTTTCATCAAGTTTATTTGTTCTGTTATGACTTGTGTAATTGTATTAAGCTGTTTTCATTATTGTTTTTATTAGTTGTTTCAGAAGAAGAGAGTCCCATGGACAAATTGAAGTCATGCTTATCTGATTTATGTGACATCATCGAGAGGCAGCCAAGCGTCTGGTCTGCAACTCAGGACTTTATAAAGGGAATTGAGCGAATCCAGCACAACCCAGTGAAGCTAGCATCAGCCATGCATGCCTTTGGTCGCTACAGCTGTCTGCTAATGAAGAAAAGATCTAAATCCATGCGTAAGGTGGCTCAGATAACAGGACTTACTCTTACTGGCCAGTCACCCACAGGGTCCCGTAGAAAGCCAAAGCTCAGTGTAAAGCGCCGACTCACCATGGGAAGACAGAGCATGACCATGTCAGGACCCGATCATGAATATAGTCAACCAGAAAACAGGCAGAGGTGCTCAGGGCCCCACAGCTTTGTACATGGAATCAGTAAAAACACTGTTAAATAAGTTTCTTTTCACCATGGAATTTCCTGTTGGGAAGTAAACAGATCTATATTGTTTCATGTATATTTTTTTTTTTACAAACCTATATCATACTGTTGCTGGATAGACCTTTTTACGAACCTGTTTGCCCTATGCTTTCACCTAGCACCACTCTTGTACAATCTTGCAACCTGTCCCCAATTAAAATATACTCATTTGACCCTAACAAAAGCAAAACTAATGCTGCAATTTAACCAAATGCAAGGGAAAACTTACATGTCATGCAAAACAGGAAAAGTCAGAGGTCGACTGCGTGGGTGACACTAATCATGACTAATTATAAGTAACTGGGGAAGAATATAATCTTTTGCATGAGTTAGTCTGATTTTATGCAGTACTTTCACAAAGTTTCAAAACTTCCATAAATAAATTACATTTTTTATACCCTTTTTAAGTTTCACTAAGAACACCAACAAGAAAACCAGAAAGCAAATTGTTGTTACAAATTACTGCAAATTCCAAATAAAACAAGCGCAGCCACCTTATAGACTCTTTTATCTTATTCATAATCAAATCAAATAATGAATTCTGGATTAATAGTAATATGAAAACTAGTAGTCCCCAACTAAACAGCTAGCTAGCAAGTTGGTATTATGTAATCAGTCTAACTTGCATATCAAGCTAAATTAATTTAAATGAATATTAAATACAGCTACAGTACAGATGGCTTGTTACAACAGTATTATTAATGTAGTGCTTATATGGTAAATAGGCAAAATTTTCTGGCCATCCTTTCTAAGTTCAGAAGAGTTCCAGTGATTTTTTAAAGCTACAGCATATGAAAACCTTTTAAATGGGAGAGACTCAATAGAGGTGCAGTTCTCTAATGCTAATGATTTTTTTTAAAATGGGCTACAGATTCAAGAAAATCTGTTAATGGCCACATTCATTTTTTTTTCATGTATATATAATGTAGCTCTATATATTTACAAAGATATTGCTCTTGCCCAATCATCTATTTTAGTATTCATCTTTAGAAATAGATTTATAAGTTTTAGAACTTAATGGCCTTGCAGTGTGAGTGTTCTATAGTGGCTTAAGTGACTTGTTTTTTTATATAAATTAATTTTTGTAAACAAAAGAGTGCAGTGACTAAGGGCTTTGAATATGTGTTTTTTAAAGCACATTATTTATTGTGTAACATCCTTTGTAAATGAGCACCACAAAAGATAAAGTTTTAAAATAAATGAAAGGAATAAACTTAAGTTAATTTAGAGAGTTGCCCAGCGATGGATTGGCGCCCTGTCCTGGGTCTATCTGCCCAGCACCCGGGACGATCTCCCCTGGATGAGCAGGTGGGAGATAATGAATGAATGAATGAATAATTTAGAGTGTAATGGGGCCCCACTGTCTGTTTGGGAAATCATTTGTTAAACAAGTGAGGTATGCAAACTAAAAAAGCCCTGTGTTTTGTTTTTAAGTAAACATAATGCCAGATTTTAAATTGTGTCTCTAAGTTTTTCTGACATTTCAGATGTTGCTGTAGCTAAGAAAACAAAGGTAACCAAACATAATATAAGCTTTTTCCCTGCAGTGAATCATATTTAAGTGAACTTTATCATGATTTAAACATGCGTGTGTTTGTGACATCATTTGAAATGAGATGAACTGGAGGTTTTCATGTAAACCTTGCATTGTGGAAATATTGGTTGTTAACATTTTGAAATCTTGTAAGTCCTGTAGGTTTTTCCTTGGCTCGTAATGGTTCAGTTCAGCGGCATAAACTTGGTTATATGTGTCAAAGTTCAGTCAAAAGGGATTGGTTTCTATTGTGCTTGCTCAGTGATCCCCAGTTACACTTTCTTGAGTACATGTTCAGTAAATTCTAGACTTCAAAGGTACTGCTCTGTTGTATATTGTTTTTCTTTTCTTATAACCATATCTCACTTATTTTCTAAGCTTATCATTTCCATTAGAGTTCGCAGCTGGAAAACAAGCAGGAAAAAACACCTTTACACTTTTAGACACCTTAGTATTTCAGTTCACATGACTTGCATGTCTTTAATGCTGCAAGGAGAACCATGTATTTTGGAGGACATGCAGAAGCCACACAAAAATAATCCACGCTTTAAAATGCAGGACTTGCATGCTGTGAAGCATCACTACACCCTTAGGTGCACTAATCATAATTTACATTGTAGCTTTTTTAGGGGGGTATTTGCTTTATTAGGGTTATGCTTGCTGTTTACAGTAAACCTCATGAGCCTTTATTTCATATATAACTTAAAACCAGTCACAAGTTTATTAAATTTGGCTCAATCATGGTGGATAGATTGCCTTCTGGTATGAATTTGCAGTCACGTTTTTCAACAGCCATACCTTCAACAGAAGTAATACTGCAAAAAAGTCTTATTCTGATATGATGTTTATGTAAATGCAATTATTCAGTTTGATTTTAACAGGGTATGCACGATCATTATGGAATTGACACTAACAATGTAATGTCACTTTATTTCAATTGCAATTTAACCCCCCCCCCCCTTTTATTAGAAACATTGTTTTGCTAACAGAGTCATTCACTAATTAACACTGTGCCCTGCATTTCACTATATGAAGCTTGTATTTATTAATCTAAAGGTTCAGATTGTAGATCAGTCTGGCTATTTTCTTAATCAGTTGTTGATGTAAAATATTCTTTTAAGAGTTTAAGATGTCTTCATAAGTTTGTTTTGGCTATACCCCAAAGATATTTCATGAATTGTTACACGGGAGTAAACATGTTTAACCTAGTAAAGCAAAACATTTCCAAACTTAAGCAAAATAGTCAATAAATTTAACAAACTAATTACATTGTTGTATATATTGTAAAAAACAACTTTATAAATAATCAGACATAATACTTTTATTTGGCAAGATAAGCATCACAGAGACGGTATTTAGTAACGTCCCTTATTTATGCAGCAAAAACTAATTATTTTAGTCTAAATTATTCCATTTTTTAATCTGAAGCTTGTCAATTTTTAAGTGCTTGTTTTGTACAGTCTAAATAGCAACTTTTCCGTGTTCCTTGGAAATTGAATTTTAAGCCAAGATGCACTTTCACAAACATGCTCTAGAGATCAGACTTCGATAGTTGCTATGATTTTTTTTTTCACACCTGATGATGTGAAATGCCTGAAAACGCCTGAGTAACTTGCCTTTTAAAATTGTCTGCTAAAAATGACATACTTGCCATTTTTAGTTCTATAATACTGAATCATTCTTAAATAAATGACCAAGTCTAATATATTGTGTTATTAATTTGACTTGGTTTTCTGCACTTATAGAATTTGTTTGAAAGTATGTTGAAGTTGTAGATAATATTTTTGCAAAAATATTTTTTAAACATCTTTACAAATGTAATTTACTGAAGAGTGCATTTCTCACAAGTTGTCTCCGCATCTTGTTCTTCATATACTGAAAAACAACAAAAAGATACATTATGGTACAAAGCATATTAATGCATTCAATATTCTTTTTGTTGTTAATTGAAAACATTAACAATCTTGGAAAGTTGCTGCAGAATGCATTAGTTGCAATCTCTCCTGATTAAGAAAACTGTTAACCAATAAATCTGAATAACTAGGCTGTAAGTAAAAGACTGAAATGCTATATGGATTTCAAGTTAAATAAAACAAACAAAATGAAGCCAATTCATTTTTTACCCTTTATACCATTTTTATAATAGCTCATGCTTATGCCCATGCTAGAATGTTTTGGGCGTTGAGCAGATACACCCAGGACAGGGTGCTAATCTATGGCTTGGTACACACACAAACACACTCTATATGCATATTTGAAGAATTCAATTGACCTTAATTCATGTTTTTGGACTGCGGAAAGGAACCTGGAGGGAAACAAACTCCACCCAGATCGGAATTTGAACCTGGATCCCCAGCTTGAAAGGGAAACGTGCTAACAACCAAGGCAACGTGCCGCCCTCCAAATGAAAATGGTTTTTAAAAGATAAACTTACTTAAATGTACATTTTAACAGTGACATTTTCTTAAGCTTTTTGTCGAGTTCATTCCTTCATGGCAGCTGTTTACGCTTTAGATGCAATTTCAGCATTTTCATTTTCAAGACATCATACACTAGCATAAAATATTTATGGACTGGTTTCCTTGCTTGTCTGACCTTCACGTTGCTTATATTATAAGAAGATCATGTTAGGGATAAGGTACAACTGACCTTCATAGCATGTCAGTACCTTCACCTTATCTGAGCCAATTAAAAGATTCTGTGTTGAATAAACTGGTATTTTACTTGTAGAATGATGAATCTATTCCAAAGTAACTTGTTGCAAGGCTGAAAAGTCAGATTTCTTAATAAAGTGGCCAAACTGTGTGAATAAAATAAATATATACACACACTAACCAGGCATAACATTATCACTAATGTTTAATATTGTGCTGGACCCTGTTTTGCCGCCGAAACAGGCCTGACATATCGAGGCATGGACTCCACTTTCTGGCACCTTCTGGACATTGCGATGAGGAGCTGTAATGGATCAGACTAATCTGTCTATCCAATCCACAGTTTCTTGATTGGATTGAGATCAGTGGCATTTGGAGGCCAAGTCAAAATCTTAAACTAATCCCAAAGTATACCATTTTTATAAAAGGGTGTAAAATGGTCTGCAACAATATTTAGGTGGGTGGTGTGTGCAAATTAATATACAAAAAGATGTGGAAAATGTGTGTTGGACCAAGCGGGCAATTACACTTGCACAAACAGATGTGCAACCTGGTGATTTGCAATGGAACATAGTTAGTGCCAGTAGTTGCCAGTAGTGGCCCAGATATCTGAGTAAATCTTTCTACAAAGTTTAGTTTTATTTTTAGAAAATGTTAGCCTCATCAACAACTTTTGTAACCTATAGGGTTAAGAAGATTTGCACACATTCTTCTGTTTTACACAACATCACAACATTTTTGGAAATTGGGTTGTAGCATTTCAGCGTTTCATGTTGTACTGACCTTCAACAAAAGAGCAACACTTTATGATGGATTTTCTTTATGATCTTTATGAACTTAATGCATATTGTACACATATTGCATGAAATGTTTTTTTCATTCATAGGTTTTTATAAAAAAATGTATAGGTAAATGACAGAAATACTTACATTGTACGGGTAAGAATGGCTGATTTTCGTTTTGTTGTATCATTTCCTCGATTTTTAACAGAAGCTCTGCGACTTGCTCCTGGCCTCTGTTTGTGTTTATATTGTCTAGAACTTGGTAATAGTTGAAGCAGTGTGCCATCAGAGTCAACAAATGCCCACCATCTTTCTGAATCTGCTCTTCAATTGTTGTGCAGCCCAGCCAGTCGCCACAGGAGAACACTACAATGGTGTGAAGTGAAGCGTCCTTATCCAACATCCCCAGGTGGTTCTTGAGAGCTCGTCTTTTCCGTAAGGTGAGTGTGGAAACGGCAGGAATTACCAATAGCAAAGCATGTGGGCCAGGGTAAAGCAGGCTGGCACCTCTCTTAATTTCCTTCTTCACATAATTTGGTGTGCGATCAACAGAAAACCAGTCCCAGCCTGGGGTGTCCACAATCGTTACACGATGGCCATTCACATGGGCCTGCCGAAGGAAGGACTTTTGGGTGCGGCAGCCTGATTTAAATTTGTGTCCACCCAAAATCGTGTTCCCTGCTGCACTCTTACCTGCACCCTGCCATCCAACCAATAACATCCTCAACTCTTAGAACAAAAAATGTAAAAATAAATAAATAAACAAATAAAAAATAACAAAGAGAAAGGAAGACGCAAGAAGAAAGATAATTAGATTTGTAATAAGAGGTCCCATACAAAAAAGCAATTACCCTTCACCTTAAAGCACAATAAATCATAAAACAGAATAAGATCTCGTAATTAATGCAACACATTACATGAATGCCTACACTTGAACAAAAAACATGTCCATGCCTTAATTTAAAAAATGTGGTTTTAGAATAACATGATTAAAGCTGCAGCAGCACTGTTGGACGAAGACTTGAGTGTCCTGGTTTTGAATGTCTAGAGTTTATGCATCTCAGGTATTTTTCATCCCCAACTAAAGTAACACAACTACAATTACTTTTAAATAATAAATAACTGCATGATATATCTTCTTTAACAAAAAAGATGTCAAAATAAGACAATAGGGCCTCTCAGCGCCAAATTGAATGCTCTATATTTCCCCATATAGAGTGTGCGTGTGTCCTGGGTGTATCTGCCCAGCACCCAAAATTCTCTCCTGGATATTTTCTCTCAACTTGTTATCTATAAATTTAAAATATTTACAGCTTGTTTCTAGTTTACAGTTCAAAGATTGTGCACATTTCAAGATTTGTTTCCAGTTATTATTATTTTTATTGGCTTTTTGCATTTTGAAGTTGCATAAAGCTGCTTTGTACATTTGTTTAAAATTATATATCATTTTAGTAAAAACAATGGTCTAATTTTGCAGATTACATAAAAAACTCACCTCTTGGTGGTACTCTAAACATTCTAGATGAAAAATCTATAGAGTATGAATTTCTTGGATTTTCCTCTTGTTCCGAGTTCCTTACTGATGTGTAAAAATGAATCTCATCAGCCATTGCAAAGAACGAACTTTCATTCTCTTGCACTATCTCTTCCAACTTTTCGAGCAGTTCATTGACTTGTGTGCTGTTGTCATTACGGGTATTGTCCAAAGCATGGTATTGGTTATTGCACCTCTCCACCAGCCTCTGGAGTGCTGTTCCACCTGCTGCAATATAATCTTCCACACTACTATGATTAAGTCTATCTGCTGCTGTAAACAGGACTAAAGAAAATTTCCATACATCCGTGCCTGCTGCCTCCATTCGTTCTATTATGCCTTCTCTATGATGTTCAGTAAAAGCCTCTCCTATTGGCACGACAAGCAGCACAGCATGTAGACCAGGATAACACATGTTCCTGATGCATGCCACATTTTCATTCTGACTGTCTAATTTCTCTTTGGCTATATCTGTAATATCCAAACTCCACCCAGGAGTATCCACCAGCAGCAGGAGTCTGTCTTTATAGGTCTTTTTGAAGAAAATAGGCTCCGCTGTGGGCTGTCGTGCCTGGCACTCTTCTTGGCCAGTGATGGTGACAAAGGCAGAGGTCTTGCCTGATCCATGGTACCCCAATAAGAGGAAATGTCTTTTCAGCAAATGTGATGAGTCTACTGCAATATGATAAATAAAATAATATATAACAAAAGTGAAAAAGTAAGAATAATGTATTTGCAAGTAAACAATAATTGTTACACTGGAATTCTTAAAAGAAAACTGTGCCTTAGCATAGCAGCACAGTCAATATGCTGGGACACAGCTGTGTGACCTGGGTTTTAATCTCAAAATGGTGCCACTGGTGTAGCTAGGCCTTCAATAATCAGTGTCTTTTCATGGGAGTTTGAACAGAAATTTTACTCAGTTAAAAAAATGTAGCGTTAGCCTGCGTCAGTTAGCACGTTTAGTGCCAATACAGGGTTTGTCCAAACCATCTGTTTATTACAGCATGTTTAAAGAAAGTCAAATATGATGTCTATAACACTTAAAAGTGCAATAAAGAATTGTGTATGAATAAATTGGGATAAAATATCTCACCACCTAAAACAAATAATTAGTAACTGATATTAAATCAACAGAAAAAAATACTTTAAATTAAAAAAACAATCTTGTTTTTTTCAACAATTCTAATTACTAGCATTATAGTATACTAAATTGCTTAATAATGCATTGAAATTCTCAAACTGCAAAAATCTAATTAGACAGTATATCCATATCATCATCACTAATTTTAATTGTGCCTTTCCTACATGTTCAATAGACGCATCATAAGCAAACCAGTCTACAGTACACAAATTTTGGAATTTATTGAAACATTTCCAAAACAAATACTGGTTTTCTCGCAAGTGCTCCACAGTGCAAAATATTGTTTTCTCGCAAGTGCTCCACAGACAGAAATCCTCTGTCTTCAGCAAAAAGCAACAAACTGATGTTTTTACTCAGTTGTATCACTATGGCACAAATTAAACTGTAAAATCTATAATCCTGACTAATCACTGAGACACTGATCATGGTAAGGTTTATGCTAAATAAAAGGCACATAGATAAGCATGATTAAGAATGTGTGTGAAATAAAAAAAAAACTTACAGATGTGTAAGTGTCATATAAACACTAAAAATGACAGAGCAAAGAAAACTCACCACTACAGGAGCCTGTGGAAACCGTAGCCATCTTGTTCCTGGCTGCACTTTCTCACTGACTCCTCCTTCCAGCCCTTTGCATCTGTTAATTCTCCTCCTCTCCCTTACTCTTGCACTTTCTCTCGTGCTCACTTGCTCCACTCTCAATCCCTACCTCACACTTATACATTTTTTGATTGTATTGCAATTACAGTAAATATATTAAGTGAAATAGTGTGAGAAAATGTAAAGGTTCAAATCTCTACCAAAACATGAAGGTAAAGATTTCATCTATTTAAATAATTTAAAGAATAAAAAATGCATCAAAAAACAAACAATATAAATAAATACTAATTATTAAATACTTCATAATTACTGTTAATGAGTTATTTGTTTAGAAGAAACATGCAAAACAATTTTTTTATTCAATAAAATAATCAATATTTTTTAGTTATGATGATATTAGCTGATATTCAAAAAATATTGTATGTGAAATAATAATTGCAAATAATTAGCACTAGTGTATCGCCAATGAGGCCAGAAAAGGGCATAATCTATTTATTTAGCATTTTACATTTATGTTACATTTATTTATTTTTCAGTAAGTTTAGTCAAATCAATGTACAATTAAGAGTGCAGCAATAATTTAAAAATCAAATCAATCAAATGAACTGCAGAAGTGTAGTTTTGTAAAGGCCTAACATCTTTAAAGTCTTGCACTGAGAAACATTGTCTAAGAACTAACTGACAATACTCTCATTAAATTTGGCACAATGTGATGAATGACAGTCCATTCTTACTTACAAAAACTAAATCTTTGGTGGATGCTTATTTGATGCTCACCCTAAGGTTGCTTACTCTGAAAGACTAAAAATCTTTTATTTTGCTGTTTTTTTTTGTCAATAAATAAAGATTTAAGAGATTTTGTTGAAAATTGCAAAACTGTTCTCACATTGTCTATGTAATATATGCACATTTTAAAAACCAGTATATGAATACCGTATTTAGATTAAAATTACTACCTTCTGTACATTAAACTGATTTAAAGATTACAAAATAGACACAGCACAGTGCCATTATACCAGTCATTATCATATAATGTATCCATCCATCCATTATCTTCCGCTTTATACTGTATTAGGGTCACAGTGGGGTTCCCCATGCCCATCCAAGGGAGAACGTTTCGGGCGCTGGGAAGATACACCCAGGACAGGGTGCCAATCTATCGCTGGGCACACACTTACTCACACACACACACTCTATATGGGGCAATTTGGAGAACTCAATTGACTTGATCCATGTTTTTGGACTGTGGGAGGAAACCGGAGAACCCAGAGGAAACCCATGTGGACATGAGGAGAACATGGAAATGCCGGGATTCGAACCGGGAATCCCTAGTGCTGAGAGGTGAACGTGCTAATCACTTAGCCACTGTGCCACACAGTCGGTATATGGTAGAGTTATTTCTTGTTTGTTTTGTTAAATGAAAAGTGAACCTGTGCAAAAAGTGCAGCAATGTGTAATAATTACCAGCTCGCTCTATGATGTAAAGAATGCTCGCTTTGTTTCCATGTTTCCATGTTCTTCCCGTGTCTGCGTGGGTTTCCTCCGGGTTCTCCGGTTTCCTCCCACAGTCCAAAAACATGGATCAAGTTGATTGAATTCTCAAAATTGCCCCATATAGAGTGTGTCTGTGTGAGTGAGTGTGTGCCCAGCGATGGATTGGCGCCCTGTCCTGGGTGTATTTGCCCAGCGCCCGAAACGTTCTCCCCTGGATGGGCATGGGGAAACCCCCGCGATCCTAATATAGGATTAAGCGGAAGATAATGGATGGATGGACATCAGTGTTATGCGCGACATGGTGTCCTGGGAACCCCACCGCGACCCTAATAGAGGATAAGCGGGAGATAATGAATGAATGAATAATGTATTACATCAGTGATATGGGGGGGTGGTTGGCATGTTCGCCTCTCAGTGCTAGGGATTCCTGGTTCGAATCGCCATCTGGGTGGAGTTTCCATTTTCTCCCCGTGTCCGTGTGGGTTTCCTCTGGGTTCTATGGTTTCCTCCCACAGTCCAAAAACATGGATCAAGTCAATTGAATTCTCCAAATTGCCCCATATAGAGTGTGTTTGTCTGAGTGAGTGTGTGCCCAGCAATAGATTGGCACCCTCTCCTGGGTGTATTTGCCCAGCACCCGAAACGTTCTCCCCTGGATGGCCCCCCTGGATGGGGGAAACCCCCGCGATCCTAATATAAGATTAAGCGGAAGATAATGGATGGATGGACATCAGTGTTATGCGCGACATGGTGGCTTAGTGGTTATCATGTTCGCCTCACAGCACTGGGAATTCCCAAATACCAATCTGGGTGGAGTTTCCATGTTCTCCCCGTGTTTGTGTGGGATTCCGCCGGGTTCTCCGGTTTCCTACCACAGTCCAAAAACATGAATCAAGGTCTCCAAATTACCCCATATAGAGTGTCTGTGTGAGTGCTTGTGTGCCCAGCGATAGATTGACGCCCTGTCCTGGGTGTATCTGCCCAGCGCCTGAGACGTTCTCCCCTGGATGGGTATGGGAAACCCCCCCCCCCCCACATCCCTAGTACAGGATAAAGAGGAAGATAGTGGATGGATGGACATCACTAAAACAGGGTAGTGGCAGTACAGTAGAACAGTAATTTACATTTCAGTCCACGTGGTGCGCTAATGAGTAAAATGGCAGCTGTACAGTACGCCATTGTAGCCTTATTAGAAAACGAAGAAGACGAACGGGCGCGTTCTAAATCATGACATATAGTGCACAAACACTACAATATAATTTATGTGTATAAGCTCATATTTTACAGTTCTGTGTTCTTTTGCAGCTCATTAACCTTCAGCAACAAATCTGTCTTAAAATCCTATTTGCTAGGAAAGGCTAAGCACCCTATACAGACTAAAGGGAGTAGGGAGCAGACAAGGAAAGTCTAGAATTCGTGTTGTTTTAGAACACAGCCGAGGTCCTGTAGGTTCTTCTTGCAGAGAGACAGGTTATCAGTGCTGCTTAAAACGTGCTGCTCGCTTTCTTTTGGCGTTTATTTAACTTTAAAATGGAAGGATCCGAGGACGAGTTCATGAAATATCGCTCACCTCTGGTGTCCCGCTATGCCAGTAAAGAAATGGCGTTTAACTTCAGTGACAGGAAAAAGTTTACAACCTGGAGGAAGCTGTGGATTTATTTGGCCAAAGCAGAGAAGGTGATGCGTTCTTTACAAAAACTCACTTTATTCTAATGAGCCTCAGCACAATTGTGACATATGTTCATTTGTTTAAATGACCCTCTTCTTCCATCTTTTAATATTCTCGACCTTGAAGTTGTTCGTCTCAAGTTGCCAGTTACTATTAATAGTTTTAAGGTGGTACTAGACTCTTGAAGACTCTAAAACATTAGGTACAACTTGAACTAGTACAATATTGAACTAGTATAAACTGAAACTAGTATAATATTTTTTAATTGTACTTATTGGTGTGCCATAAAGAGCAAGATTCTATGCAAATAATTTTAATTATTTAGTTCGAAGGCAAGCTAATCTTCATAAGTTTAAATTTTATATATATATATATATATATATACTATACTATTGTATCTTTTTATTGATTCTATGATTTGATTTGATTTTTGACAGAAAATTGTAATTGTTGTTGTTACTGTTCAATCCTATAGTCAAGGCTATTGCTTAATATTAGAAGCCCACAAGAAAAGTTTGTTGAAAAGTATTGTTGAAAAATATTCTTTCATTATAAACTAAAGAGTTTAACATAACAAATCCTGTTATGTGTCTGATTGATTTTATTTTAACTTTTTCATTGTTGCCGATTTTCTGTATTCTGTTTGTTATACGTAATACGATACAGAATTTAAATAAACGTTATTATATTTTAACCAAAAAAATAACAATGTTTGAAAATTTGTCACCCTAAGAGTAAGTCCAACTGATATCTTTACTTGATGAAGTCAAATTAAGGAATTTCTAACATCAGCAAAAAAAAAAAATGCTTCTTCAGTCAAAAACAGCGGAAAGCGTATTAGAATTGGCTGGTGATGTCATTTTCTTAATCTGTAGATTAAGTATCAGTACTTATTGATCCTGTTAAAACTTGTGACTGATATTCAAAGCAAACTGTCATTATGCAGCTGTAAGTACAGGTGTATTTACAGCTGCATAATGACAGTTTGCTTTGAATATCAACCACAAGTCTTAATTTTCGTAAATGTGTGGACCCTAATGCAAAATTTAAAGAACAATTATCTGTATTATATTTTCATTCATTCATTATCTTCCGCTTTATCCTCTAGTAGGGTTGCGGTGAGGTTCCCCATGTCCATCCAGGGGAGAATGTCTCGGGCGCTGGGCAGATACACCCAGGACAGGGCGCCAACCTATCACTGGGCACACACACACTCACTCACACAAATACACTCTACATGGGGCAATTTGGAGAACTCAATTGACTTGATCCATGTTTTTGGACTGTGGGAGGAAACCAGAGAACCCGGAGGAAACCCACGCAGACACGGGGAGAACATGGAAACTCCACCCAGATGGGGATTCGAACCGGGAATCCCTAGCGCTAAGAGGCGAACGTGCTAACCACTAAGCCGCCTGTATAATACTTATTTAACAAAATTTTTATTAGAAGTTCCTTCATGGTTAAAATCAATCCATTGGTTATTAACACCTTAGATGATAATTTTGCACCCACAGTCCTGTTATCTTTTTTTATATCATTTAGAGGGAGCTGTAGTGGACTACGGCTCCCACTAATCTCATGGAGTCAATGCAGATTAAGTGCACACTGTTGTTACATTTAATTTATTTAATGAAAGAAAAGAAAATTTCAATTGGTCAGTGTATATTAATGAGGCTGAATTTAACTAGTTATTAAATGCAGCTCAGACTGTTATACTGAAATACATGAAGTAATGTGATCTTTAAGTAAAGCACAGTCTGCATTATATGCATAATTATTATATAAAATGTTAGTCCTTACATACATATAAATACATTTCAATAAATTGATGGACGTTGTGCATAATTGTAGATGATGGAAATGTAAAAAGCAGAAGATGCCGAAAATTATTGAAAAAATTAAATTAAATAAAATAAAAATAATGTATGTGTATATATATATATATATATATATATATAATGTATATGTGTGTGTGTGTATATATATATATATATATATATATATATATATATATATATATATATATACTGTATATACACTCACCGGCCACTTTATTAGGTACACCTGTCCAACTGCTCGTTAACACTTGATTTCTAATCAGCCAATCACATGTTGGCAACTCAGTGCATTTAGGCATGTAGACATGGTCAAGACAATCTCCTGCAGTTCAAGCCGAGGATCAGTATGGGGAAGAAAGGTGATTTGAGTGCCTTTGAACGTGGCATGGTTGTTGTTGCCAGAAGGGCTGGTCTGAGTATTTCAGAAACTGCTGATCTACTGGGATTTTCATGCACAACCATCCAAGGTAGGCAGAAGAGCATCTCTGAACGCACAGTACGTCGAACTTTGAGGCAGATGGGCTACAGCAGCAAAAGACCACACCGGGTGCCACTCCTTTCAGCTAAGAACAGGAAACTGAGGCTACAATTTGCACAAGCTCATCGAAATTGGACAATAGAAGATTGGAAAAATGTTGCCTGGTCTGATGAGT
>JAFMOD010000163.1:1327734-1359446 GCA_019802435.1 Corydoras maculifer
ATTTAACTAATTAAGAAGGACACAAAGGCAAGTATGTCAAATGTGGTTTTTAAAGCAGTGGTGTTGATTTAAATAGGAACTATAAACACACATAGATGCCATTCGCACATTTGCCCCTATTTTGTAGTTGGAAGTAAGTGATTCATGAGGCCTAGATTGTAATTTAAAGATAATAAGGATTGTTTTGTGGTGGCTTAGACAAGATTTTATGGGAGTGGTTTCAGTCACCCATTCTCAGTACATGACTTTGGCCAAAACTATGCAACTCTAAATGGAAATAACTATTGTCACATTGCACGTTTTGGAAACAATGCCATGTGAATGAGTGCTGTAATGAAAGATAAAGTCAGGCCAACTAAATATCACTAGCAGCTATTATTATCCATGCATTGTATTTCTGTCAGAGACCAAAGTAACCAAGGCATCCACACAGACATGGGAAGAACATGCAATGCCACAAAAAAATCTGGCCACCCTCCCTGGCAACATAACTCTACTTGCTTTTAATAGTCTTTGTGATGCATTTGTTTATATTTATTCAGCTTCATAAAAGGTTATTTCAGGTAAATTAAAGCATTATACAAATGCCCGATGTTTGCTCTTTAAACAATGTACAAAAATGTAAAATTATCTGCTGTTTTGTAAAACTTATTAACACTAAATTCCTGGTTTTAATAGGATCTAATCATGCTACGTGATGGATTTGACATCCTGCTACCCAAGGTCAACTTTTGTGGTTCCCATATTAAAATTCATATAAATGATCAGCATTTGTTACTGAACTTTCATTTTTTCTTAGCATCATGACATTTTCTTTTTCTCCTGTCTCTATATAGCTGGCCCGTGTTATTGACAGGCTGGCTAACTTTGCAGAAAAATATGCTGGCTTACCAACTCTGGGCTTTACCCACTATCAGTGAGTTGTCTTGTCAATCCTTGAATTATTTTTTGTTTTTGCTACTGAAATCTAATATATCTTTAAAAAAATTAATCTTTCAGACCAGCTCAGCTGACTACAGTTGGAAAGCGTGCATGTCTGTGGCTGCAGGATTTAATTATGGACATGAGAAACCTACAGAGGGCTCGAGATGATTTGCGTTTCCGAGGAGTCAAAGGTACCACTGGCACCCAGGCCAGTTTCCTGCAGCTGTTTCAGGGAGACCATGACAAGGTAAACATTTATGATTAGTTTATAATAATAATAATAAGCTGTTCTCATTTGAACTTGGAGATTTCTACCTGGGGCGTAATTACTTATGGCACAAAATTCTAATACTACTGACTAAAATTCGAAACCATAACATAAGACACTAGGGTTTTTTTCAATTTAATTTTTAAAATAATTTTTATAGAATCCACTGCTTACAGATCCTTTGTTAACTTTTTTATTTTAATATTCTATTGCTAATGCAGCATATCAGGTTAGGAGTCATGGCTGGGACTTATTGTGCTGTTGCCACATATTTTTTTGTATGTTAAATGGGTAACAATCTTAACTACAGAGCAAACATCCATATATACCGCACTTCTTTTAATGTTTTCTTTCACAATAATGAATCATAAATGTAAGCACAGTTTACAGTCTATTTTAAAAAATAATTAATGCATTACACAATATACTAAGGTAGCTGTATTCTACATTGTATTTTTGTTGTAATTGTGGCCTTTACCCATATAAGAATTAAAAAGCTTTTTTTAGTTAGCAATAAGTGGAATATATATTTATATAACCCTCACTTTTAAACTGTTCATTTTGGCCCTGTTTTTATACCTCACGCAACACTAAACTCAATACTGTTTATCTTTCAAGATAAAAAGCAATACATTTGCAAACATTAAGCAAACAGATAGCTAATTTAGCCTTTTGACCCTTACTACTAGATCTTTGCTAAAGTAAACTATAATCTTGTTTAACTGATCATAGATAAAATTGTATTCGTGCTGTCTTCTTTGTTTAAATAAATTGATCATTTCTTTGACAATAAAACACATCTTAATCGAATGTCCCGAATACACCAATGAGAGACAACAACTGCAAATACCTGGAACCACGGAAAGCCCTCAACCAAGAAGACAAAAGCTATTTTAAACTTCCCTGATAGAATAAAAATTATAGAACATAAATACACTAAGGAAAAGAAAATGGAACTGCAAAACACCAAATATGCCATATATAGCCCCCAAAGTGTGTAAAGTGGCATTAAAATAATAATAAAAAAAAAAACATTTATGAGGAGCACAATTATTTGAGGCATTCTCATGCACTAAAAGTAAGTTCCTTCAGCAGTATCAGTAGCTTTAAAGGTACTTATAATATTACACTGTAGTATGATCGAGAGCATGACACCAGGAACCAGGCTGGTGGTTCAATCAAACAGGCTTTATTTTTGCCACAATATGTTTTCTTCAGCTAATACTGGGCTTTAACATTTAAACACCGTGTCACAGGTGTGCAGTCACACATGGATCACGCTCTATCTCTATCCCTCCGGCTCACTGCTGACCTCCTTTTAATACCACACAGAAGGACAGATAATTAGACACATTAATTACAGACAGATGTTTCCCTTTTACCTGACCTGCATTTTAAACCTTCTTTATCTTCTGTCCAAAGGCTTCACCAATTAGACCGATTTATTTTTTGATAATAAAAGCTAATACAAGTAAAAGACTAAAAGCTCTGCATGTTAACATGACCAATGCATTATTTTGTATGCTGTATGTTCACCTGAGCTGTTTTTGTTTCTTGCACAGGTAGAAGAACTAGATAGGAAAGTGACTGATATGGCTGGTTTTAAAAAGTGAGTTAAAGTTTGTGTGAGTAATAATTGTTTGAATGTTTATGATGTCCAGTTACCAGTTCGTCAGAGGACTCAGACTTCCATTTTTTTTCCCTACAGATCTTACTTGGTCACTGGACAAACATACAGTCGTAAAGTAGACATTGACTCTCTAACAGTGCTGGCTAGCTTGGGAGCAACTGTACACAAGGTTGGTGTCATCCACAGACCTTTTTTATTTTTATTATTATTTTTATATATATTATTAATTATATAATATTATATTATATAATATGGGCGGCACGGTGGCTTAGCCTCTCAGCACTAGGGATTCCCGGTTCGAATCCCCATCTGGGTGGAGTTTCCATGTTCTCCCCGTTTCCGTGTGGGTTTCCTCCAGGTTCTCTGGTTTCCTCCCACAGTCCAAAAACATGGATCAAGTGAATTGTATTCTCTAAATTGCCCCCTATAGAGTGTGTCTGTGAGAATGAGTGTGTGCCCAGCGATGGATTGGCGCCCTGTCCTGGGTGTATCTGCCCAGTGCCCAAAACGTTCTCCCCTGGATGGGCATGGGGAACCCCACCGCGACCCTAATAGAGGATAAAGCGGGAGATAATTAATGTATTATAATATTATTGAATGAATGAATGAATATATAATATTATTATAATTTAAAATTCATATTTTTTTTTTTGTACGTTTACAACATTTACAATTTTTAATTGCCATTCTGATTTTGCACAGTAAAAAGAAAATCTGTAGTTCAAAAGAACTTCCATTTTATTTTACGTAGCAGTTTAATTTTTTTGCTTTTCTTTTTGATGTTAAGATCTGCACTGATATTCGTCTGCTGGCTAATCTGAAAGAGATTGAAGAACCATTTGAAAAAGAGCAGATAGGTAAGCAAAGATATCTGACTTGTTTTTTACATCATGCTAATATGCTTTTAAACATAAATGTATAGCTGTTTGGATTTAACATGTAAGAATTTAGTAAAAAAAAAAATATTACAAATCAATAAGTACACTTTATACTCGGTTTAATTGGTTACTGCAATGTTTGTTTAGGTTCAAGTGCCATGCCATATAAAAGAAACCCAATGCGTGCTGAGCGCTGCTGTAGTCTGGCCCGCCACCTGGTGGCGCTGGTGTCTGATCCACTGCAGACTGCTTCTGTTCAGTGGCTGGAAAGAACACTGGATGATAGTGCAAATAGGTACTCTGCATGTGTCAGTGGTTCCTGCAGTGTGTGTGCAGTAACTGCACAAATGTCTTCAAAATAATTTTAAATAATATCAGGCAGTTTTATACTTTCTGCTTTCTAAACACAGTTAATACTCAGGATTTTGGTCCTGATGGAATGCAGATAATTACTTTTTAATGGTTATAACCAATTCCACATGACAAAAAATGTTAGTTAGCCAGAAGTATATGTATGTATATATATATATATATATATATATATATATATATATATATATATATATATATATATATATATATATATATATATATATTTCGTTCCACTTACCGTAAAAATGGACTTTATAGTTCTACAATTACAGACTGTAGTCCATCTGTGGACTACAGTACATACTGTGTTAGTCCCCTTTACTCTGTTCTAATGGTCAGGATCTCAATAGTAGCACCATACAGAGTGAGTTTTATTTGGTTGATGCATTATTCCTATCACTGCAGTGTCACTGTTGTGTTTAAATTTAAACTATAGCATCACTGCTGCACTAAAGCCCCCTTACTTTATCAGTGTCACTGAAAAATTGATAAAAAAATAAAATAAAAACATACCTAAATGATGCCTGTTCTATGATGGTCTTGACAAATGGAGAATGAAATACCAACAGGGAATTTACAAAAAAAAAGAAAACAGATGAACTACAAAGTTCAACTGCATGGTAAGTGGAGATAATAGACAATGGGATGGAATGGAATTCAGTTATAAAACTTCAATACAGGATTCTAATCATAATCGTTTAATGGCTTAAATTATAATTCTGACAATTTAAATTTGAGGCTATCTTTGTGTGTCTCTGTAGGAGAATATCTTTGCCTGAGTCTTTTCTTACAGCTGACATCATCCTTAGCACCCTGCAAAATGTCACTGAAGGTCTGGTGGTCTATCCTAAGGTAGGCACGTTTTTGTACGTGGACACATCTGTGTGCATGACTAATCTATAAATTAGATTTGTAATTTGTCTAAATCTACTTCTTCTTACTTCTTTTGTGCTCCCTCTGTTCGGTGCTCTCTTCAGGTAATCGAGAGGCACATCCGACAGGAGCTTCCCTTTATGGCCACTGAGAACATCATCATGGCCATGGTAAAGGCAGGAGGAAACAGACAGGTATGAATCACAGCTCTCTGTAGATCTCATTAGTGAATCAACTTAATGGATCATTAAACTGGTCATATCTAATAAAAAGTAAAGTAGGCTCACCCTTGTCTTAAAGTGCAGTTGTGAATTATGAAGTTTATCAATGGCGTAAAATGTTAAGGTTCTTTGCATTTAATGAAAAATGTTAGTTTATAGAAGCTAAAGGAGGATGAGTCCCCCACTGAGTCTTGGTCCTCCCAAGGTTTCTTCCTTGAATAACAACATAAAAGGGAGTTTTTTCTTGCCACTGTCACTTCAGCTAGCTCTTTGGGGGTTTAAAGGCTTTTCATTCTGTAAAGCTGCTTTGTGACAATGTACTGTTGTAAAAAGCGCTATATAAATAAATAACTTGAACTTAACTTGAACTTAATATAAAGCCAACTATAAAACATCTTTATAGACAACTTTACAACGTAAAATGCTATTATATATTATACCAACTCATAATCTTTTTAATATATCTAGGGTGATTATTAATACCAGTGTGAATGCACCCATTTTGCTTCTGCTATGTTTGTAGCCTGAGCCTATATTGTCACACCCTTTTAGCAGTGTTTATACAAATGTGTCCTTGGCCACAGTATTGAATAGTCCTTCAATTAACATCTAATGTGTTAGCAGAGTACTGCCTCACATATATGTATAAACGTGTTTTGGCATCATCTTAACTTTCTGCAGATTAGGTATAATTATTCACTGCTGTGCCTCAAATCTTATGTAATAAAGGACATATTTTTGATATATTCCCAATGCCTGATACTCCAGTACTATATTGTATTACAGTTTAATATTGATTTTTAATCTGTTGTTGTCTTTGTCTGTAGGTGGGTTGTCTTACTTGCATCATATCCATTTCTTATTTGCTGTGATGGTTTTATGAAATGAGATTGAACCTGTTGGTGTTTACTCAGGATAATAATTTAAATTAAAGTCTTTTATCTTTTGTTCCCTTGTGAATACAGGACTGCCATGAAAAGATCCGGGTGTTGTCTCAGCAGGCAGCAGCAGTAGTAAAGCAAGAAGGAGGAGATAATGACTTTCTGGCCCGGGTACAGGCTGACCCATATTTCAGTCCAATACTTAACCAGCTAGACTCTCTCCTCGATCCAAAAACTTTTATTGGCCGAGCCCCACAACAGGTACAGAAATTTCTTTATAAAAGTGTACACAAATGCTTTACTATGCTTGTAAGTCAGTCATTCTTAACAAACAAATGTGAAAGAGGAAAAATTTTTAAACATTTTATTTTAATTAAATCTTGAACAACATCGCTGAATCTGTATTAGTGGAACACACTAACACATCACCATAAGTGAACTGCCAAACGTACTTAATTTTTTACGTACTGCTTTTAAGTAGTTTTTAGTCTTATTCTGATTGTGGATAATGTAGTATCTTTTTATAATAATAAATAAATAAACACACAATGTAAAAATGAATATGTTCTTAGGATGGTTTTGCTGATGCTTTATTATTTTACTTTTTTTTTTTTTTGGATGTCGATGAATAAATCAGACAGAAGATTTTGGCCATAAAGGAAAGATTTAATTTGGCTTTAATTTGAGGCTTCTCGTATGAGTTCTCAAATTAGAAATATGAATTGTTTTCATCAGGTGTAATGTACAGTATAGTTAATATAGAATGTTTAGTCTCGTTTACTCCAGCATTGATGTGATAAATGTGATGTGACAAACGTTTCATGATCTTTCCCTCTCTCCCCTGCCCCTGTACTGTCTTTATTAGGTGGCCAGGTTTCTTACTGAGGAGGTCAAACCTGTTCTAGAGCCATACAAGAGTAAAATGGATGTTAAAATTGAGCTGGAACTCTAGATTTCCACATGTTTGTACTAGCAAAAGACAATAAATGTGTTATGGAATTTGAGACCTTGTATTATTTACATAAAAAAATTCAAGCACAACCCTGATGCTGTACAACTTCTAATGAAGAGTTGGTTGAGTCTGTTCTAATAATTAAATTGAGTAATGAGTAAAAAAAAAAGTAATTCAGTAAAAAAAAATGGCAGTTTTCTGAATTGTCAGAAAATAATAATAAAAAAATAATATTAGAAGCCAACAAGACATTTTATGATTTTTTTTAAATAAAAAAGAATACTTGTGTTGATATTTTGGTTTGTATTATTTTACTTTAATTCATTTATTATCATTCATTTGTCGTGCAACCATGTGAAAATAATAGCTTTAATATTTCTAAGGGCACGCCCAAAATACCTCTAATGTAACTTGCAGTAATCACGTTATTTATATCCCTTGAGTAATAAATCAGCAGCAAGGGTAAAGTGCAGCCTTCAGTGATAAGACACCAACATATAATTCATACATCAAATTTACAGAGCTACCTGAGTGGTAAGGCTTATATACTCATATTATATTAATATTTTGCTGTAACTGTTTTACTATTTCTTTAGGACCAACTTCTGAGTGTCTTACCTGTTTGTCAGAGTATTTTTAATTGGGTGTTTATGTAAAAAAAAGATATAAATATATTTTCATGTCAGTTTATATATAATTGTAAATGATTTGTCACCATGAACATCGCCATAAAAAACTGGATACATTGTCATATTCAACATGAAAAGGATGTAACATCCTGACAAAATATTACTGTTAGTTATCATGTCACATTCTGTGTTAGCAGGTTATTTACTTTGTTCATCATGTGGGCATGGGCACTGCTTCCTCTTGCACTTGCGGTTTTTGGCAGTGTAGGAATTTGGACTGTGTATGTTTCATTTTACTACTTCCTTTCTTGTTTACATTTTTTTTTAATAATAATAAAAATAAATATTTACTTATTCCTAACTGTGTATGTTAAAGGTTTGGAATAGCAGTTTCAAATAACACAGTGAATCTGACAGTTGAGTTTCCATATATCAGGTATGAAACATGCACCCTTCCAGGTTAATAACGAGTAATTTTGCTGAAGTGGGAAGGATAATGGGTGTCATTTTCTACAGTACATGTGGCACCTATAATCCTCAGAGCTGCATCTTCTCTCAGATCTGCAACATTTGCTCTGTTCTAGGTGAGTAACTTTTTTTACCACATGTCTCTATTTTCATAATGGGGTAAAACTACACAGCATTACCAAAAACAAACTTATTTCAAAAGAATTTGCTGGATAAAGCTTAGTCAAAACAATAATAAGTCAGCTTATTTAAAACTTAATATTTGGTTAAGTTACAGGCATTAAGAGGATTGTTAATTGACCTTATATATTGTTTGTGCAATTCAAGAAATTACAAAAAAAAGTGTCACACTTTTTTCCATAGATTGTTTGGCCACCGTGCCGGTGGCATAGTGGTTAGCACGTTCGCCTCTCAGCGCTAGGGATTCCCGGTTCGAATCCCCATCTGGGCGGAGTTTCCATGTTCTCCCCGTGTCCGCGTGGGTTTCCTCCGGGTTCTCCGGTTTCCTCCCACAGTCCAAAAACATGGATCAAGTCAATTGAATTCTCCAAATTACCCCATGTAGAGTATGTTTGTGTGATTGAGTGTGTGTGTGTGTGTCCAGCGATAGGTTGGCGCCCTGACCTGGGTGTATCTGCCCAGCGCCTGAAACGTTCTCCCCTGGATGGTCATGGGAAACCCCACCGCGACCCTAATAGAGGATGAAGGGGAAGATAATGAATGAATGAATGTTTAGCTATTTATCAAGACAAGATTTAATAATCAGTTATGACACATATAAAACAAATTACCTCCTAGTTTATTTATAAATATGAGGTAATGTAGCTTTTCATATGACAAATTAGAGACCTGATTAAAATAATGATTTTATCAACACCAACCATAGAATGCATTCCTGCCATCCAATGTCTACTACTGACATCACTATTTTCCTATTTTTGTGACTAATATCAATATTTCCTTTTGCATATAGTAACATTAAGCATAAGAAGACTCCTGTTATTTTTATATTAACATAATCATTTTTCCTTCTTCATCTAGCTTTGTGGATTGTCACTATTAGATTTCAGCAGGTGAGGGATTTGAATTGTGCATCCCGCGTGAACACAGCTAGTCTATTTGTGGGCTTCATCTCTTCCATAGGAATTTCACTTTTAGGAAACTTTCAGGTTAGTCCATTTGTGTATGTGTGTCATTGAACTACTGTTTTTCTAAAATTGTATATGATCTTTCAAACATTTTTTTTACAATGATTAGAACATTTTCATGATGCTTTGTAAGTTTGAATGAGGTTTAGAAAGTTTTCATAATGTCTATCATCCGAACGGAAGCTCTGAACATGTGACAAGAATTTTTGTTTGTGTACGTTTTAGCAATCAGTGGTGATGGGCGCTCATTTGCTGGGGGCATTCCTAGCTTTTTTTCTCGGTGTGGCCTACTTCTGGCTTCAGGTGTGGATCACTTACCATGCAGAACCTTCACATGACAGGAAATGGGCAGGGCCAACACGTATTGTCCTCTGCAGTATTTGCACCTGCCTGTTTTTTGTCAGTATCCTTTATGTTTAAATATAACACTTGGTTAGAAAGTAGTATATTTTATGGGTACCAATTGAACAACTCACTTTTAATATTATCATTTATAACTAAAGTAAAGTATGCATTGAGTTTGTAGTGACCATAAACCTTGATAAGCTGCTTTCTATAAGGGTATGTGCATTAACACTTTTAACACTATTAACACTAAGCAGAATATTAGTTTTTTTGTACTGCACATTCAAAATTCTATCTAAACTTTTTAAATAATTAATATTTTACTGCATTTTTAAAACTGTTGCAGATCAGATCTTCATCTAAAACATGTTTTTACTGCCTTACCAACAGAAGGTACTAGAGAGCTAATAGACAGTTTATGCATACATACTTACACCCCTGTTTAAAGACACGTAAATTAAAAAAAAATCTTTATGTATATGCACATGTACTTGCTTTGTCAAAAAAAAATTCTTATTAGCAGAAAAACCTTACAAATTTGGCACCTTAACCAAGTTTTTCAGTGTCTGGACTTCATAATACAGGCTACCGCTCAGCAGCTGCCATATGTGAATGGGCTCTGGTCATGTGTTTCTTTGTGCTGTTTGGCATATTCTCTGCCGAGTTTCGCCACATTGACTTTCATGAGCTACATGTACAGAAAAATGGCTTTAACAAAATGAACATGAGCTCAAATGCCTCAGAGCAATGTGCCACAAATGATGCGACACGCCTACACCACCTACAGTCATGTGAGATTTCGACCCACAGCGCAAATAAACAGAACTAAACAGCACCTTATGAACTTATTTTGTAAGAATTTTTAACTGTTATAGCTTTTATGATTCTAAAAAATGCAAATGTCCTATATTCGAGTCAATGGATAAACTATATTATGATATTTAAAGTTTTTGTTCATCCTCCAGTCCTTGATCAGTGCTTAGTAAGTGCTGCCTACAGAATTTTTGTGGCTGCTTATTTTCAATGTCACTGAAGGGTTCATACATTTAATCATCATTTCAAAGTCTTATCCACATCTAAACCACCTTTAATTGTTTAAATAGGATATTAGAGTGAAAATTAAGGATTTTATTTTATTTAGTTGTGTTAAATAGTGTTTATATGTTTATAGCTTTATGTCACTGTGAATGTTCTGATGGAAATATTATTAATGGAACGTGTGAATTCTAGATCTGTGTTTATCATTGCTGATTTTGTGTTTTATCATTGCTGATTTTGTGTCTGCAGTCTTCTTGCCTACCTACACTCTCTAACATTCTCTGTCTGCCTAGTGTGCTCCAGCTGTCTGGACATTTGCCCCAAAAGTCCCCACCTCCCCTCGTTTATCTCAAAGGACACCATAGTGCCTCTGTCCTCCCCCTGTCTCTTCTTTCTTTCTGTTCTGCACTGTCCAGCCTCCTCTGCTTTCAGCATTATCTACTTCATATCTGTGTGGGTATTTGCTGCCTCAATTATTTAATTAGGCCTTGTCTGATTGTATCATAAGAAGGCCCATTTTTGTTTGTGTGTGTGTGTTTCTGACTGGGTATGTTTATGCTTAGGAATGTGAACAAGTTGGCATTTTTTAGCTAAAGGGCAACTTTCTCCAGATGTGCCAGTTAACAATGCCTACTCACTGCACCCACCGACACCGTTTTCATGCCCTTTCTGTCTTATGTTTCTTCATCTATCTCTTTCTTCATCTTGTTTTACTTCAGGAGTGGTGGTCTATATTACATGAGTGATCCGTTTTAGCTACTATTTGCACTCTGGTCAGACAGTCTTGTCTGTATAATATTATGCTAAATGACCTTCATCATGCCAAGTAAACTCTCACACCACTGAAAGCCTCAGGATTTTGGTCGTGAATAGATAAGCACTAGAGGCAGGTAGTTTGGAGATATCATAGCCATTGTTAACTCAAAAGAGCAACTAAAAAGGGTAAGAATGTTCTAGACTAGAGCAGGCTTTTTAGCAGATATTGAAGTTGGCCTGAATGTTCAATATACATTAGAACTCAATACACATCCAATACATTAGAATACACAAAACTTAGTGAGTGTACTTTTAAGAGCACTGGACTTTTAAATGGCCTTTTCGTTCTTTTCTAATGTGATGTTAATTTAACAAGTATTATTTTATCAGGTATTATTTGGGGGATGGATGATTCTCAGCGCCGCAGTGACAATTGTGTGGTACACCAGTATAAGTAAATTATGCATTCATGCTGGTGAATTTTTTAAACACCCTGTTTTCATTACCAAACAACCCTAACATAAACTGTATAACAACAGATGAGACACTGTCCAATCTACTTACCAGTGCAACACATCACTAACATCAAGCAGGTGACACATCAATGTCAAGGTGGTCCTAAGAATAACTCATCTCTGATCATTAGAGAACAGAGTAAAGGGGACTGTGTCAATTGGCTGTGTGGCAGGTGCTTTATGGATCAAAGGAGAACTGAGGCAGGAGTTTCAACACCTCTCTGTGTGCACTGTGTGGCACCGAGACTGTCTTGCACGGAGTCTCACTGTGTGGCACTGAATCTGTGTGGCACTGACTCTCACTGTGCACTAATTCTGTGTGGCACTAAGTCTGCATGGCACTGTGTCTCACTGTGCATTAAGTCTGTGTGGCACCGTGTTTGTGTGGTACTGTGCCAAAAACATTAATTGAATGCTGTTTTATTGTGGCAATAATGCCAGCTTTAAGTTCATTCCATGCATGCCTTTCATTCTTATTTCCCAGAATCTGTTTAGGGACTAAGAAGGTATTCTGTGAGGTTTTGATCTGTGGAGAACAAAGTAAAGGAAACTAACAGTTTATATATGTAAACATATATTTAAGCATTGTTTTAAAAACAGATTAAATTGTCTGTGTATCAAATTATAAGGCTGTTCCGCAGTGTCGATTCTGCTATTTAAAAGGCACAGTCAAGCTTTAGTTTTAGGTAAGACTGAAAACCAGACAATGTCATTTATTTTACAATGTCAGAGATCTCACACATTGAGGCAAATATTAAAAATTCTGGCTCAGACCTGAAAAGTTAAAATTGGAGTGCTGTCTCTATTAAAAAAGAGTAGGATTTGTGCAGAAATTCAGGAGGAACAATAAGGTTGTTTTTGTTTTTTTTATATTCACATATACACATTTTCTATGATGTTAAGGTCAGAGGATTGCGAGGATTACTTGAAAAGCTTTAGTTTGTATATTGCTTTGCAGGATAGTCCATAACTATGTTTCAGATCATTATCTGGTTGTAGATGCCCTCCTCTTTTCTGCCACAGCCTTGTGTTATGGAAGTGATTGCACCAGTCAAGGTCAAAATCATGCTTTGCCAATAGAAGGCACAATGGATGGATTCTTCTACAGTTCCATTCCAAAAGAGAATGTAGGAGGGTTTGAATGCAGATGCCGTAAAACCAAGCATCAGACAGACAACATTCTTAGTTGTCTAGATCATAGTAGCAAGACTGTGCTAATGATTGTTATTGATCATATTTATTTTTATTTAGGATTTGGAAATGAAATAATAAGTACCTATTGATATCTGCTAATTGTAAGAGTTTTTTGATTTTGTAGATGACTTAGATTGATCTGTAGATTGATCCATTCGGAGACAGAAATGAGTTGCAAGGACTAACTTTCTATTTAGATTTTATTATCAGTAATACACTACAACATAGTATTCCATGTAAAGTACTACTTAATTCTTATCAGTACTCATGATTCGGAGTCATTATCAAAATTATCAAAAATTATCAAAAATTCTATCAGTAATTACATCAAATTTAGAGATTCTCTAAATAAATTAATACATTTTACTAATTTCTCTAACATATTATTAAGTAATACTACTACTACTACTACTACTACTAATAATAATAATAATAATAATAAGCAAAAACATATTTGAGATATATAGTTCCTGATCCTAGTAAACACGTCTTTTTTTTTCCCTAACCATACAACTAATCATAGTTTTTCTGTTTGAAATTTGGATAAAAAAAAGCACTTGGTAAGTGTAAATGTATTGAGTACAATCTGCAGGACATATTATTCATGTATTAACCTTTGTATGGTGCCAAATACAACATGGGGACATTTTCTTTGGGTGCTTTGACCTTTTCTCTATTCAGAGGCCTTTGGAAGTCTTATAGATGAAATTATTCAGGGCAAGATGTACAAATAACTTAAAAATAAGATTTCAAAGAGTGACATTTTAGAATGTGAGGTTTAAAATATAGTCTAATCTTTGTGATGTTATCATAAATTTACCCTTGAATAAGCCCTTCAACCTTAACTAATATTTTAACTAATGTAGGATGAGAATTAGTAAGGTCTAGATGTTTTTTTCATCCATGGTACATGGAATATGCTCTCCACTATTAAAAAATAATGAAATCAATATAATAACTACAAGCATGTGCTTTTCTGACTACCAAATACGTGTCCCATGTCTTTCTGTCTATACAAAAACAAACTTAAGTGTTTTTGTGCAAAATTTGGATATTGTTTCTGTGTTGCATAATACAGTTTGGTTCTTAATGAAATTTATATTTCAATATTTTAAGTATATGGCGGCACGGTGGCTTAGTGGTTAGCACGTTCGCCTCTCAGCGCTAGGGATTCCCGGTTCGAATCCCCATCTGGGTGGAGTTTCCATGTTCTCCCCGTCTCTGCGTGGGTTTCCTCCGGGTTCTCTGGTTTCCTCCCACAGTCCAAAAACATGGATCAAGTTAATTGAATTCTCAAAATTGCCCCGTTTAGAGTGTGTCTGTGTGAGTGAGTGTGTGCCCAGCGATGGATTGGCGCCCTGTCCTGGGTCTATCTGCCCAGCGCCCGAGACGTTCTCCCCTGGATGGGCATGGGGAACCCCACCGCGACCCTAAAAGAGGATAAAGCGGGAGATAATGAATGAATGAATGAATTAATATTTTAATTATTTTTGGATTTGATTCTACTTAAATGGTAATTGTAAGACAGGTCAAAATGTGGTTGGACAAAAAACACTACATTATCTTACTGGAAGGTCTCTCCAGAATACAAAAAAAAACATCATAAGACCAGGAAGCATGGTGAGATCTTCTTATATAGGTGTAACAGTGTAAAATGTTGGGGTGGTACTTAGTACAAAAGGTATAACTACATACTTATAATGCCCCAAGAGTTTTTTTTTACTCATCATCCAAGAAAATGCTGATGATAGCAGTTCCTCTGTTAAGTCCTGCATGGTGTTCAAAACAAGCCTGATTCTGTGCAAAAGCATACACCTTTCAGTGACCTCTGACACCTCTTATCCTAGTTATTTACCTTTTTCTGTGGCGGTTGGGACTAGCAATTTAGTAAACAGAGTGCAGGACAAATACAGCAGCAGTCAGATTTGAGTTTGAGGGTGACGGGTCAAAAGTGTGATGGGACACTACACAATCTGGCTGAAGGAAGTTCTTTCTGGCTTGAAGATTTCTATATGGCAATATGCCAGATACCTCAGCAGCAGACAAGGATGAGGAAGTAGGCAGAGGAAAGACTCAAACTGGGAAAATAACAAACACACATATGAAGAGTGAGGTGAATCAGGTGTAGTGGGACATGGTTGATCACAAGTGAATGGTTATAGACAGAGTCAGTGGTGTGGGTGCATTTTTGTGAAAGTAAAGAGTGATATTTAACATTTACAGTACATTAAATAGAATGTAAATAAATAAAAAAAACTACATACTATTAATTTTTTCTATAAAAATGAATCATTAAGATGATTTTAAAGACACCTTTTGGGAACACTATATAGGAAACATTACATGAAAAAATAATTTTAAACTACTATTTAAATTAAAAGTTTTTTTTATAGACAAAATGTATATTTTTTTTTAATCTATAAAAAATTCATTCATATAAAGAATTCATGTGGATCAAGGATTTTCCTCATTTTAAACTGCTAAGGTGCAAGTATTCAAATTGTTAGTGAAATCAAATTTTCACTAAACGTTTTTTTTTTTTTTTTTTTTTTACAATTCTATATATATAAACTGACATTTTGTTACTATTGTCTTTACACTTCTACTACGGTAGAAGATTAAAATTAATAATTAAATCATACTGTTTGACACTCCTGAGCCGATGTCTTGTACATTTTGAATGTGTTCCATTTTTTCTGAAGCACTTCAACAAATCATCTTAACAACAGGAAAAGTAATAAAATATACAAGGCAGTAAGCCTCCAGGACAGTGTTTAAGAAACACCATGTGCTTTATTAACTGTATATCTATCTATATTTCTTCATACTATGCTTGACATCTATTGCTCTAAGACAAAATCAGTGTGTCATTCTTTGCTGATTCATTCTTGGGGCTTACTGGTATTTCCGGTGGCTTTGTGGTATTACGCTGTGTATGTAAGTGTTACCTCACAAAGCTAAATCTGGGATCGCTGGCCTGACTTTTTTTGTGTACTATTGTATTCAAACCTGTTATCATTGTTTTACAGTTTCCTTTGTTGTGTGTGAGTGTGGCAGACGGTGAACATGTACTGTATACAGTACATGTCAGAATGGAAATCTGCATAATTGTAAGTATCCGAAATAATTACCGTTTTGACTTTCCACTGTGTATTTTAGGCTTTCTTCTATAGGAAAGTCCTTAATAATATACAAACATCACTACTGTTTTCATATAGCAGTGAAGTGTTTAGGAAACATTAGACATGACTATTTTACAGTCATCTTAATATTTAAAGCAACCTTTGTAGATGTTTATTGGCATGCAATAAAGTTTTGAAACAACCAAACAATCCCAGAACCTTCTTTCAATGTATACCTAAAATTCTGTGACACACTATGCAATATAACTATGGATAATTGCATTGTGGATTCTTTAGTCATTTTTAAGCATTTGCCAGTCAAAATGATTCCAGCGTGTACAATAATCAATAATTCCACTGTGCACAATAGTAATGTGTCAACATCAGCCGAAGACAGAGAGGAAGGAATTGGAAAGGGAGAAATGGATAAATAAATTCTGACTAATCAACAGAAGAATGACTAGGATACAGAGAGACTCTGTTTCCACCTGAAAATTCCCCTGCAGTGGGAGCCTCACTGAGTTCACATCTCTGTCTCACACACAATACACCCACTCTAGCTATGCTCTTTACCCTGCCAATAGGGGGTGCACATGCACTCATTGGCATTTGCGTGACTAATCTGTCCCTCACCCCTTCCCACACACACATCCACTCTTCATCTTTGCTGCTCTCTCTATATATCTCTTTATTTTGTGTCTTATTCTGTTTTGGGCAGACATATGGACAAAGAGAATGGGGTGCTGTTGCTATTGGAAACCTGGATGCCAACACATTGATGACCTGGAGAGCACTTTCTGTCTACTGGAATAAATGGAAGCATTGACTGAGTGTAAAAAGGAAAAAGTAAGATTGTCATGCTAACACATCAGAGGAATTGGAGGCCTCAGTGCTTTAGGAATTCCATTTGTCCTCTGTGAATGAAGCTTCATGGAAATTCATGGAAGTCTATAACTTATAATGCAGCACTTAGATTCCCAGTACAAACTTGGATTTAAGGAAACATTTCAACTCAGTTCATTTAAAGAACTAGATACACAATCAACTTTTCTCTGTAAGTGTCTATTTACACAAATGCAAAAATAGCACTGGCCACAAAACTATTTGCCTGGAAGTCTGCATATGTAAAACAACTGCCATGTTTCTTTTTTTTGGAAATGAACAGACCTTCCTCTATGAAGTACAACTTGAATTCCTCTTTATATTCCAGACTTAGCAATGGTGGCAATTATTTAAAATCATTTATATGTAATTCAATGTTTTTGTGTATTTTTGTTTAATTTTACCAGCAGTGCTAAAAATGTGATAAAAATAAAATGTAAAAAGTAAATTTTAAAATTGTCCGAGTTTGATTCTTGTGGATGACCTATGTTTTTTTTTAATTACAGATATAATTTATTACAGATTGTACTCCTTTATACCACATTATTCTTGTGCCAATATGAAGTCATCTGTCTAACAGCTTAGGCTTGGTTTAAACTGGTTTATGCAACAGGACAATGATCTAAAAATCCATTTGGTTTATGAATCAGGACAATTTGGTAAAGCACATCACCAAATATAGAACATAATTAATCGAAATTAAAAGAAAATGGTTTGGTTTTTGCAAAGGCCAAACTAGATCTGAACCCACAAAATGCTGAGGCAGAGCTGTGCATGAATGAATGCACAAAAACCTCAATGAACAGAACATTTAAAAGCAAGAGCATCAAAGTTCCTTCAAAACAATATATAAGAGACTGATAAGAACGTGCAAAAAATTATTGTTATTGTTACTAAAGTTGTTTATACAAACTATTGATTTATTGGATGCACTTAGTTTTTGCAATTAGTCTTGATTGCTACTCTGTTCAGTGAACGAGCAATGACTCTGGCACATAGCAGTACAGTCACATTATGATATGAATTAACAACTTTTATTTAATTGAAAATTTTGTCATTACAAAAGCATATACTATTTCTATTATATCTTAATATTGTGTTTTTAATATATTGCTACATATATATTTATATATTATATGTTTTTAATTTAATTGAATGTAGCAATTTTATAGAATCTGAAAAAAGATAAGTACAGTCGTTAAAAGAAACAAACCCACATTATCAAAGCTATGCTTCTATTGTTACCTACTGTGGAGGAAATCAGCATGATTTGTTGTCGGTGGATGGTAAGGTGAGATATTTGAGAGGGAAGGGAAATGACTGGAGAGATAAATGGGGAAAACCGAGATGAAAGAGAAACAGGAAAACTTTGTCATAAACTAATTAAATTTTTTTTTTTGGAGTTTGAAGCCTTGTAGCACATGTAGTATAGGGTCTGCCCTTGCTTTGCTGGAATAATTAACATGGATTTCCCAGAAAGATTTATGTGACGGCAAGATATAACACTATAATTAAGCAAATGAACACGAGAGGGATTGTGACATGGCAAATATGCATTTCACTATAATTTTGTCATTGGTACGAGCCTAATAATTTTAGAATTTAACATTTTTTTTATTAAAAAAGGACTGTGTATGTGTAAAAGACGAGTATTAACCAACTGAATACATTTATGTTTTTATTAAATAACAGTAATTATGCCCTGTGTTCTGAGGTACAGTATCTTAGGCTCTAGCCCTTTGTTAAATGGTACAGGAAGGCACCTAGAGGCTCCATGGTATTCAGGACGTTTGAGCCATATAGGAAGGCGGAGGAAATGGGAAAACCAGCAGCATGTGGTTTCAAAATGGATTGTTGGATCAAGATTTAAAAAAAGCTTTAGCTCTTTTTTTAAATAAGTCATTAAATAGGATTTAAAAGGTAGTACATTGTGTTCCAGAATATAGTTTTTTGACATTTCAGTTTTTTTAATTGTACACATATATTCCCCATTGAGGATGTGTTTACTTTGATCTGTTTTTAATAATAAAAAATATTATAATGGGTGTAATCAAACTTGCCACATTTAAATTTTTGTATGCTTTGGTTTGGCATTGATATTTCAATGATCTGTCAAACGTTTTACCTGTTGATCTTTCACATTAAATAAAACCAGAAAATAACATCTTTCTGTAGTTCTGCACTTCTCATTACCCAATATCTTCAGAGTATTGTTTAAAGAGTTTCTATCACAGAATGTTGACCTATTTGAATTTTAAGCTTATGTGGAACCACTCTGTCTATTTTCAGTCATGACTATTATGTGATTGGTGTACAGATGTCTTTTTATTCAAATGGGATGATGTAATGACAGCAGAGCTGAGGTGGAGGCTGAAGTGAAGGCATGGAAATAATTGAGGTAATTATTGCATGCCTTTGTTAATTGTCTGTGAGATAAAGAAAAGTGACATTCAGAAAGTGGGAGAACAGAGAGTTGGCGGCGGGTTGAAAGAGTGCCGAAAAAACAGGACAATGAGGGTATGGCGCGGCCTGATAAATACACCAATAGTTATGTCTAGTGCTCTCCTCAGTGAGGATGCCCTGCTTCTGAGTGGATAAGGACGAAGCAGGACAGCTGTGAGTTTTGACGTCTGGTGACTTTCATTTTTTAGAGGAACTAAGCCGGGACCAAATTTAAATCTAAAATCAATGGCCAATTCTACTTCTTTCAAGGATTCAAGGAGACTTTGTCATTTGCATTGCATACCACATGTGATGGCTCACAGACCCAGTTTCACCCTTGCGCAATAACTGTATCAAAGTTAAACTTTTATTACATATAAGATAAAATATAAAAAGTAGCAGAGCAGCATGCTTCATGTATTTCTGTTTATACATGTCTTATAGAACACCACATTGAAGGGCCCTAACAGGTGGTAGTACACAGCTGCACTATTATGTGCCTGAACATGAAAAAGTTGGTACAGTATGAACTTACTGTTTAACCTGAAACAAATAAATTATTGTCGTAGGGTTAAACCTCACTATTTTATCATCACCAGGCCACTGACTAATCTTAGGAAAAAGTGAGTGCCAGATCCTCTCCAGAGCAGTGCCAACAGGCTTTATTCAGATAAAGGCTGGTATTTCTCTCTCCTTTTTGCTTTGCAGACTGCTGTGTCTGACACAGGGTTGGGGAGGTTTCATATAGACACACTTCTAAATACTCTCTGGCCAAGCTCATTTTGGATAGTGTGAGAGACTGTATAAAGTAATTCATTTGTTAGATTAGTTTACAGAAATAACTGTTTACCATGCTAAAATAAAAAGCAGTTGTGCATTGTTATGAGTGAAATTTGCCAACATCTGTCTTTGTGAAGCAAAGTGCCCAGAATTTGCTTCACTTCAATATGTGTAAAGGTGTCATAGACTGGCATTTATTGAACTTTTATGAAGATGTTCTTGTAAGATGTAAGTCAATGATTATTTTAGCAGAACAGTACCATTCTGTACTTGCTACTATGGAATGGAATAAAGAAACACAGATTATGTGACCTGCCTGTAGTCCAGATATCGATCCTAAAGATAATGATCAAAGACTTTTAAACCTTGGTTTAAAAAGAATGGATGAACAATTATATTTCAAATGTGTTTTCTTTGTTTTAGTACAAAGAAAATTGTAATTAAAAGAAAATATAATGTATCATTCTGATACATCTATCCCAATGTGTTTTGAGTATTTTAAGATCACATCAAAATTTGGTTTAAAAAACACAATAGGGTTTTTCTTATTTTTAACTTTGCAAATTTCATGTCTGTGTTTAAGAAAATTTGTAAACCACGGACTCTTGTTTTATTACAAATTACTAAATGTCTTTATTTTGGAAACAGGGCTTGTTTGAAGTCACCCTTGTTTGTAACAAGAGCCTACATTCCTCTTTCCAACTATTTCTTCTTCTGACTTTAACGTTATAATTAATTTAATGACAGACTTTTTTCTGGAAATCTTGTAAATGATAATTGTTTCATAGAATGTTCAGATACTTTGATTGCTTTAAAGTCTGCATACAGTGAGCTTTACCATTTACAAAATGTATCTCAAACAGCATGGTGGCCAACCCAACCATAAGAGCATTTATAACTGCTTTAATGCTAATGTGGCAGATATTAATAATCCCTGCAATCATAATCCCAATTCTGACAAATTTTGTATTTGTATTTCAAAACAAAATTTAACACAGTTTTGTGTGAAAACACTTTAAAAAGTGAAATAACATTACAAACAAAATAATATAAAAGCACATAAATAAAAAAATCATTGCCATTGGCTAAACTAGGCCAGCAAAATATGTTCTGTTTACATTCACAATAAAAGACAGCTAACATAGATATGTATATGTAATTATGAGCATTTCTTCTTGCTTTGTCTGATTTGCACTGCATTGTGTGGTGTGGTAACTAAAAGTGCATATAGTTACAGACCTTCCAGGTAAACCTCTTTTAGATTTGGTTAAGAGCTGTGTTTCAAGTTGCATACTATATATCAAGTAAACGCATACTCCATATTCTATAGCTGTGATTTGGCAATGTGGTGTAATTTGTGATTAAAAATAATTGGTTATAGACTAGGGCGGCACGGTGGCTTAGTGGTTAGCACGTTCGCCTCTCAGCGCTAGGGATTCCCGGTTCGAATCCCCATCTGTGTGAAGTTTCCATGTTCTCCCCGTGTCTGCGTGGGTTTCCTCCGGGTTCTCCGTTTTTTTCCCACAGTCCAAAAACATGGATCAAGTTAATTGAATTCTCAAAATTGCCCCATATAGAGTGTGTCTGTGTGAGTGAGTGTGTGCCCAGCGATGGATTGGTGTCCTGTCCTGGGTGTATCTGCCCAGCGTCCGAGACGTTCTCCCCTGGATGGGCATGGGGAACCCCACCGCGACCCTAATAGAGGATAAGCGGAAGATAATGAATTAATTAATTAATGGTTATAGACTATAAAAAGAGCTTAGTTTGAAATCTTCCTATCCAACTAATCATAAAGAAACTGCAAGAACTGTGACCAAGACAATGGAGTTTGAGAATTTAAAGTTAGATTTAAAACAAGAGAATGCGATGGATGCTCTAGTTAAAGTGGGCAGATCACAAAAAAAGTGTTGCGATGTGAAGCTTCACAAAAAACAAAAGATTATTTTGAACCCTCCCCTTTCACCACTGACTCTCACATGCGATATTGCCTAAATGTGATGTACTTAGTAGTGTTTGCACGTGTATCTTGTTGGTGTGTATGTATGAGTGTTTTGTGTATACTGCAATCAATGTGGGAAGAACTTAAGGAGGTTTGCTGAGGTCATGAATTTCCTCTTTCATGTATTGGCAGCAGAATTAAGTACGCAGGCTTTGACTCGTGGAGATATTAATACCTCACAGTGTGGAAGTCCCCCTCCCTAACACACAATACCACACAGCGCAACACAATACATGGATAGGATGTGGCAGTTACTGACGGCATGAGGTTACAGTTTTAAGTTGTTCTTTTTTTTAAAGTTAAATGTTCTCTGTTTTAATTCTTACACCTATTCTAATTTGCATGTATCCAACAACCATCCTATTTCTTGTATGTTTCTTACGGAGGTTTTTGCCTGGATGGAATCAAAGACTATTTTCAGATCGCACTGTTTGCAAATGATGGGTATAAGGAATTGGGCAGTTATGTTCCATTGAACTACACATCACTGGTATAATTTTTTTAGGAAACCAATGCTGGCACAGGAAGGACATTTAGACTCCAGACAGCATGGATCTTGTTTGCTCCAACAGGGACTTGAACACATGACTTTCGTGCTGTGAGGTGAAAGTGATGAAGCTCATTGCTGTGCGATCATGCCACCTTAACACTTCAACATGATGGAAATAACTATTAAATATATGGGCAGATGTGCCTTAATGTCAAATGATATGCAACAATTACATTACATAACCTATAGTAGAGGTGGCTTAGTGGTTAGCATGTTCGCTTCTCAGCGCTAGGAATTCCTGGTTCGAATCCCAATATGGGTGGCGTTTCCATGTTCTCCCCATGTCCAAATTGCCCCATATAGAGTGTGTCTGTGTAAGTGAGTGTGTGCCTAGCGATAGATTGGCATCCTGTCCTGGGTGTATCTGCCCAGCGCCTTTGACGTTCTCCCCTGGATGGGCATGGGGAACCCCACGGCGACCCTAATAGAGAATAAAGCAGAAGATAATGGATGGAATATATAGTAGAACTTTATGTAGGTTATATAGGACTATATTTAGTTAATGATGATCAAATCAAAGGTGACCTTTTGTATGTAAAAACAAAAGCTTATAAAGAGCCCATTATGAAGAGCCCATTACCATAAGGAAACTGGGAAACATACATTACATTATGTTGTAACCAGTTGTACATACAGACACATTATTATTTGTATATGTATCCAGGAATGTGGGAAGATGGGTGAGCATGATGTATGACAGTTTTTATTATTATAACATTTTGTGTGGTGATTGCTAGTTAGAGGCAGATAACACATTGGATGTGTCACTCTTACTAGCACCAGCGATACCTTGCATGATATGTTGCATGCACTGCTACAACACCCAAATAAAAAAATTAAATTTTTAAAAAATTTAGCCAAGTGTTAAAAATAGTGGGTGGCACGGTGGCTTAGTGGTTAGCATGTTCGCCTCTCAGTGCTAGGGATTACCGGTTTGAATACCCATCTGGCTGGAGTTTCCATGTTCTCCCCGTGTCTGTGTGGGTTTCCTCCGGGTTCTCCGGTTTCCTCCCACAGTCCAAAAACATGGATCAAGTCAATCGAGTTCTCCAAATTGCCCCATATAGAGTGTGTATGTGTCTGTATGAGTGAGTGTGTTCCCAGTGATAGATTGCCGTGCTGTCCTGGGTGTATCTGCCCAGCGCCCGAAACGTTCTCCCCTGAATGGGCATGGGGAAACCCCCCCCCCATGACCCTGATACAGGATGAAGCCGAAGATAACGGATGGATGGATGGATGGATGGATGGATGGATGGATGGATGGATGGTTAAAAATAGTCTTTCATTTCTCTTTCTTTGTACCCAAGCTGTCTGAGATTGGTCAGGTCCAAAATCTTTAGAGATGGTTTATAAGATAATATAATATAATTAAATAATAATAATAATAAACTGTATTACCATTAGCACTAATATTTTGATATGTCTGGTTTGGTGAGAGGTGTCTTCCCATATTAATTCAGTCTTAAAAGGTAGTGGCGCTCACAAAGATGGTAGTCTTGACTTCATGCATCTCAAACTTTTACATTTTTTTTAATTTCGAAGAGCTGTTCACATACTTTTAGCTACAAATTTAGCAAATACAAACCTGTGTTACTAGGCTCTCCAAATAGATGTATTTGTCATTACTTGGCTTGAATGCCATATCTCTATCTCTAGTGCACACAGAAGATTCCATGAAAAAGCTGCCAACAATAATTCATTTTTCAAAGACTGTGAAGATGCACTTGACAGCATTATAGAACACTTATTGGCAGTTTGGCCTTCAGCCTGAACAGCAGTGCTGTCAAAAATTATTTTAATTTATAACAAATTTTCTTTTTATTATTGTGGTTACCTGACAGCCATTTTTAAAAAATGTATTAAAATATTATTTTCTGTTAATTAGGCAACAGCATCTCTGCAAGCAGTAAAAGCATTTGATAAAGCCACATTCCTGCAAGTAAGGCAACCTAAGTGGTTTCAAAATGTGCCATGGTGATAAATGTGACAACACGGAGGCTGTACACATATCTATCTGCTTCCATATTGTACCTAGTTGCACATTCCATGGGAAACCGATATCTAAAATAAATAAAAGGTCAAGGGGATAACTTCTAAGACAAATTAGCTTGACCTATTTTGAGTGGCATGGTAGGAATGTCTTGTAAGTATTTTCTCATGAAGAAAATAAAACAGTAACTAACTTTGAATATTCCCAATAATGTTTAAAAATAAACATGGTTACATTTTAGAGTAACTTAATACACAAAGGGAAATAAAGTATTTTGGATTTGGTGCGGCCTTGAAAAAAAAATGCATCCAGTCATTTAAAAATTAGTGTCTGTGTATGTCTATACACACACTACTATATTTGGCCAGCAGGGTGGGAGGGACTAAGAGGGAGGTGTTTCGTTGCTAGGGGATTTTCCCAGCAAAACACACTGCTGTGAGATCAAACAAGTCTTACTGCCATTTCACGAAGACACCTGCAACTATTGAAACTACATGGTATTTAGCCAACTTTAATCATAAGTCTATAAATTTGACAGTTTTAATAGCTTAATAAGAACACACACTTACAGATGAAGTGAGAACTGCTTAAAAAAAAAAACTCCCAGACAGAAGAAATCTTCCTGTCTCATTTCTATGTAGTTATTTTTTTTTATATATTTATACAGAGCAGAGAACTCTAGTGCTTGAGGGCCACAACCACACAAATATTTGTGTTTCCTCCTTTTTCTGCACCAGATTTAGTCCATGTTAGTCCGTGTTTTCAGAATTAGATGATGAGATGAATTGACTGTATTGTTTATTCATTTTTTATGCCACATATATTAGTTGAGGTTACAAGGGAAGCTATTCCAGACGCTTACTGTCTGGAAGGAAACACCTTGGACAGATCAAGAGACCATCACCTGGCAGCAACACAGGCTCACATTCACAACTGGGGCAATTTGTTATATCCAATTTACCTGTACTACATGTAGAGGAGAACATTCAAGTTTCACATATTGCCAAAAGTATTTGCTCATCTGCATATGTATTTGAGTGTCATCCCATTCTTAAATAAAGGTGTTTCCCGGCCTACCCTTTTGTAGCTATAACCGCTTTAACTCTTCTGTGAAGACATCCCACAGGGGTCAGGATTGTTTATGGAAATATTCGACCATTTGTCCAGAAACGCATTGTGACACTGTCACTGATGTTGGATAAGAAGGCCTGGCTTGCAGTATCTGCTCTAATTCATCCCAAAGGTGTTCTATTGGGTTGAGGTCACATTCTTTCATACCACATCCATGTCGCACATCCATGTCTTTATGGACCTTGCTCTGTACACTGGTGTGCAGTCATGGTGAAACACATAAAATTGTCCAAAATCTCTTGATAAGTTGAAGCACTGGGTGTGTGTGAGTGTGTGCCTAGCGATAGATTGGCGCCCCTTCCTGGGTGTATCTGCCCAGCGCCCAAAACGTTCTCCCCTGGATGGGCATGGGGAACCCCTTACGACCCTAGTAGATGATAAAGTGGAAGATAATAGATGGATGGATGGATGTTGAAGTACTAGGAGATTCTTGCACTGAAACTAAATTGGCCGAGCCCAACCCATAAAAAACAACACCACTCCATAATTTCACCGTCACCAAACTTAACACGTCCACAAAGCAGTCAGAGTCGGAGTCACCCATTCTTTCTTGTATGTCAAATCATGTATAAATCAAATAAACCTATGCAATCCAACCAAATCAATATTTTTGAGCATTTTCAGAGTTGCTAGAGGTGTTTTTTTGTGCTTGAATTTTAAGTATTTTTGTGCACTCTACAGTTTGGGATTGTTGAAAAAGATTTCAATTTGGAAAGGTAACATACATAAATAATCATATGACACAGCTTCATTGTGTGTGTGTGTGTCAAGGAAGTCCACTGCGTCAGCTCACACTATGGGAAACTCTTTAGATGATTTTTATTCCATTACATGGCTGTTGAATACAAATAGATGCACAAACAATGCTACCTTAAAATGACTAAGACAAAGGAGTCTCTTGATCATTCTGTGGAAGTGATGACTGAATGTTTTCCAGGCCAGTGAAAGCACTCGGAGCCAAATAATCCAACAGACCTTTGGTGACACAGATATTGTGGTCAGATGAATGAGCAGTGGTCATAATTTAGGAATTCATCATGCTCTTTTTCAGCCCATTTGCTTGGAATGAACAGGCTGAATCTATCAATGCTGCACTGTGTAACTGCCATATACATCTCGTGTACTTTTTGATACAATCAGATTAAGTTTCGGAGTAACTGCCAAACTAGAGCCAAGACTGAATCAGACCCTGCGCTCAAAGTGTTCAATTTTATTACATTTATTTTATATGGTTAATTATTCTCAGATCTAAGTATTTGAATTGTATACAGTATTAGAGAGAAGATGCATGTGTATGTATAATTGTCCCTATTTGGACATTTATTTCTTAGGTGTATCAAAAGTGTTTGAACAATGATTTTTATGCATTTTTTATTTAACCAAAAAACATATCTTCATTCCTTCAAAACATCAGTTTTTTATTGTAAAATATGTTTTAGGTCAAGTGTGAATGTTTATGGAGCCCCCAGGCTCAGTTTCCTGCTATAGTGACTCCACCAATAAACATCATCCTGTTAGTTCATGCATTATTGCCACTGCACAACTTCCTCTAAGACTGCTAGGCTAACAATATATAATTTCTTTTTTATAGAATTTCACCCAAAACTTTTTAAATCCTAAAAGTAGATAAAGAATAAATAAGTCAAACAAACAAAGAAGACAAAAATATTGGCCTTAGTCTTTTTTTTTTAGAAAAATGATCCAATGTTATATATTTATCAAAGTCTGATCCTTATAATACAAGTTGCACATACACACTGTGTATTTAAGACACTTAACCAATTTAATATGCTATTGTGAACTGTAGTAGATCTCAAAGAAGGACATACATTACTAGATCTCAAAGGGTGGAAAGCTAAGATGCCATACAGGTGTGTTTGTTTTATTTAAGAAATATGGATACAAAAAGCACTAAAAAGCCTAAAAATAAAAGACCAGAGTTTTGCATTCAATTTGATTCTAGGCATAAACTGCTCACAGTAAAAACCCAAAAGAAATCTGAACCTGTAAATGCATATATTTCTTAAAAAAAAAAAAACTTTATTAGTACAATTGTATATTTCTAACTTAAAAAACAAGTGCAAATGCATGACTGAGTGAGTTGGTGTGGAAAAAATAGGCTGAATTTGGGCCCTTAATGTTTAATTGTAATTGGCATAAGTGAATACAGACATGTAACTATAAAATACATACACTTACATACCTTGTGGCTCCTCTCTGGCTTGCCAATTTATCTGACTTGAGTGTAACACTATCCCACATTCCCTAACAAAATGACTGATTATCTGTTTAGCCAATGTTGATTTTAGCTAGACTTCCAGCAATTTAACTGTAGTGATTGACAGGCATATATGACAAGCATGTCTGACATTGTCACATAGCTATTAAACACATCTTTTTTAACTTCGCAGTCAATGACTTATTAATGTTTATATTATTTATGCTGATGTAAATAACTATTCAAAAATGATGTTTAGCATTAGCTAGTACGTTCAGGGTTGCACTGCTAATGTCAGTGTCTCTGTCTTCCTTCATCCATGTTACTTTCCTGATTATGTCTTCCTGTATGCCATCCTGGTCCCCAAATTTACTCATATTCTGGTTCACAGTGCCTTTCCTGTTGTCATGCCACCCTGGCATTTTCCACTCAGGTACGGACACAGGATGGCACTTGTTAAAGTGGCTGGTAAGTGTACATTCTATATGTATTTAATATATATATTCTTGTTAGCTCTCATTAGCAAAATTAAACTTCATATACAACAGTGTGTACTTTAACATTTTATCAACTGTTTGAGATGCATTTCCAAAAGTTTGTGTTTTAATCTTTACTTTAAGAGTCAGCTGGCCCCAGTTAGCCCAGATATATTTTTTAAATGATCACAGAAATGCTGTGATGATGGTGAGAAAATTATTGGTCCTCATTCAATGTCCATGTCTGATGCTAATGAACACAATCACAAGGTCAAGTTGGAGTTGAGGGTGTGTCTGACCGTTATGATCTATGTGCCAAATAAGGGAAAGGATGTTGTCTTCCTGAACACAATGCATGATGTCAAAGCAAAGAATAACAACAGTTTGAAGAGCAAACCAGAAGTGATCCAGTACTATAAAAAACAAGAGGAGATGACCAGATGACTCGCACCCACTCATATAAGAGGAGAACACATAGGTGGCTAATGATGTTTTGGTAAAATACTCTGTGCAAGCTATTGCCAACTTTAATGCCTAGACCTTTAGACTCTATAGCATAACATCTTCATTCAATAGGCTGTGATGAACAAGTTTTACTCTGGGATTAATAAATTCATTTCTCTCTCTCTCCCCCTTTCTGTCACTCTCTCTTTCTATTTTTCTATCTATCTGAAGCTGGATAGATATTGACATACATTTGTGTTTAGAGTTCCTATAATTAGATTAAAATGTGTGTTAATACATACCAAAAAGACAAAAAGGAAAAGAGATTAATTAGGGATGAAGTGATCACACAGAACAAGTAGTAGATGACTGTATAAGGAGTTAAATAAAAGTGAGTTTGAGTGGGAAACAAGATTAAAGACTTTGTCTTTTGGAAATAAAGCCAAGACTATGGGATAGAAGGGCAATGACATAAACAGTGAGAAATATTGTGCAAGTATCAATGACAGATGAGGAATTATACAAGTTGTAAGAGGTCTTACAGTCTGATCCACAGTTGACCTTTTTCTCAATAGCTCAGATCATCTCCTCATGCTTTGACACACACACACACACACACACACACACACACACATTTATCATGGCATAATGTCTGTTGTGGTCTTCCACAAAGATTCTCATGCCAACTGCCGACAGTGAACTGTTGTATGGGACTGTTACAGCCTACACATTTTCCTTAAACATATAATACAATAAAATGCCAAGCTGCTACATTTTCAAAGCTCTTCTGGTTTAGTAAATTTACTGGTATGTAATTATGAACACAAATGCCACAGTAACTTCTATATTTATAGTATATTCTCATTAAAGGCTGTTGGAAATTTAAACAATAACTGTCATTTACATTTACACTTCCCAAACTGAAAATGTATAAATCTTACTAGCTATGTACAGACTTGACATGTTTCAAATTGGTTTATACCAGGTAATTGAGCCACAGTTGGAACACTGTAATTTAAATTGCATGTGTTTTAGAACTGTGCGTAGATTTCATGCATTCATGTAAATCCAAAAAATCTGTTGTATCATAGCACATTAAATTATATATTTTAAATACATTTTGGATTAAAAATTGTCTAATCAACCAAAAGTATCCTCCATGCATTGTTGTGGTTTGCCTAAAGATTTCAGCCTTTTGAAACTTAAAGTCTACTTATTATCTAACAGGTTGGAACTTGGTGATTTATAGGAAGGACCTACACAAATTATCTCCAACTAGAGAATTTTAAAGGTAGGAAAAAGCACTTCTTATTGTTATTCTTATTACTGTAGCAATCCAAATCCTACAGCTCAGAAATCATTCTTTGAAGGAGTGTATCTAAACTACTCAGTGCAGTGTGCCTTCCCATTCCTAATAATATGGCTAATGAGTAAAAGCATGTATCTATGCGCTACTGAATGGAGAGCATCATTTCTTTGTGTGAATTTGAATCCTTTAGCTTGGTGAGCATTTTTTGTCTTCTTGGCTTAGAATGTTAGACATTTAATTAGTTCGCTATATGGATGGGTATCACCTTAGCCTGTAAAATTTGTGGTCATATGTTCTCTCCCACTGTTTTGATTTGTTGCCTCTATTGTTGCTGTCTATTTGTTAACTGGTTTTACAATGATTGACAAGTTTGTCATTTATATTGTGGCTACTGTTTATCAACAGCATATCTTCATCATTAGCTTGTGTAAGCAGTATTTTTTTTTTTGTTCTCTGAACCTATATGTGATTGACCTATATGCGATGGATTGGTGCCATGTTCTAGGAATATGCATGTAAAATTCAGAGGACTCTTTTTTTTTTAAATCATAGGCATCAAAGTGGTGTAGTATTTAGTATGTCTGCCTTTCAGTGCTGGGAATCCAAATTCGAATCCCGATCTGGATGGAGTTTCCATGTTCCCCTTGTGGGTTTTCTCCGAGTTGTCTGGTGTTCTCCCATAATATATATTGTGTATATATTGTGTGTGTGTGTGTGTGCAACATGGTGGCCTAGTGGTTAGCACGTCCGCCTCTCAGCGCTGGGGTTTCCCGGTTCGAATCCCAATCTGGTTGGCGTTTCCATGTTCTCCCCGTGTCTGCATGGGTTTCCTCCAGGTTCCACGGTTTCCTCCCACAGTCCAAAAACATGGATCAAGGTCAATTGAGTTCTCCAAATGGCCCCATATAAAGTGTGGTTGTATGTGTGTGTGTGAGAGTGACATAGTGAGTGAGTGAGTGTGTGCCAAACGATAGATTGGCGCCCTGCCCTGGGTGTATCTGCCTAGCACCCGAAACGTTCTTCCCTGGATGGGCATAGGGAGTATATATATATGACATATATATATATGGCTTAGTGATTGGCACGTTCGCCTCTTAGCACTAGGGATTCCCGGTTCGAATCCCCATCTGGGTGGAGTTTCCATGTTCTCCCCGTGTCTGCGTGGGTTTCCTCCGGGTTCTCCGGTTTCCTCCCAGTCCAAAAACATGGATCAAGTTAATTGAATTCTCAAAATTGCCCCCTATAGAGTGTGTCTGTGTGAGTGAGTGTATGCCCAG
>JAFMOD010000163.1:1359762-1370487 GCA_019802435.1 Corydoras maculifer
ATATATATATATATATATATATATATATATATATATATACACTAACTCACACAGACACACTCTATATGGGGCAATTTTGGATTGTGGGAGAAAACCCGGAGGAAACCCACGCAGAGACGGGGAGAACATGGAAACTCCACCCAAATGGGGATTCGAACCGGGAATCCCTTGCGCTGAGAGGCGAACTTGCTAACCACTAAGCCACCGTGCTGCCCATATATATATATATTCATTCATTCATTATCTCCCGCTTATCCTCTATTAGGGTCGCGGTGGGGTTCCCCATGCCCATCCAGGGGAGAACGTCTCGGGTGCTGGGCAGATAGACCCAGGACAGGGCGCCAATCCATCGCTGGGCACACACTCACTCACACACACTCTATATGGGGCAATTTTGAGAATTCAATTAACTTGATCCATGTTTTTGGACTGTGGGAGGAAACCGGAGAACCCGGAGGAAACCCACGCAGACACGGGGAGAACATGGAAACTTGGGAAGATGGGGATTCGAACCGGGAATCCCTAGCGCTGAGAGGCGAACGTGCTAACCACTAAGCCACCGTGCCGCCTTATATATTTATATATATATTGTGTGTGTGTGTCGCTGTGTGAGTAAGTGTGTGCCCAGCGATGGATTGGCGCCCTGTTCTGGGAGTATCTGCACAAAGCCTGAAAAGATCTCCTCTGGACAGATGAAAACTATAGATGATGTAAATTTCTGATTTGCTGTAAATGTACTGACTTAGCAGAAAGTAATAAACGCACATTCTAAGAGGGGTTTTGACGTGTGGACCGCAGGCGAACGAGGCGGCGCTGGATGCTGGAGGGGCGGGAGAGAGAGAGAGAGAGAGAGAGAGAGAGGAGAGCTCGCGCACTGCGCTCAGGCGCTCGCGCTCAGTGTAATCAGGACGGAACAGCTGGCACGCGCGTGGCGCCGAGGAGTGATAAACCTCCACGGAATCAAATGAGAACGAACGAGGAAGCCTTCCTTTCCACCGCTGATCCAATGCAAGGCTTTCTTTTGGATCGCACTGAAGCACGAACCACACCATATACTTTACCAAGAGGTGACTGCAGCGACAGGCATGGGGACATCAGCGGATTATCCCTAAAAAGGAGTGTGCCTCGCAACTTTTTGAGGGGTGATCCGGAAAGCGGTCTTTAAAAGAAAGTAAGAGAAAAGAAGTTGTGTTTCTGCAAAAACGGGACCCCACAGAACCCCTGTGAAATAGTTTTCCTGTGTACCTGATGTGCGCCTGTGAGAACCAGTGAGAACGCTGTGTGTGCGGAGATAGGATTTTTGCACCTGTTGCAATTTTGTCGGCTGTAAATGAAAGCCTGAATAAGTTCTCAGGTGACAGACTGTAGAAGGAGATGCAGATGGACGGCTTTGCGCGTTTGGATGACTCGCTCATTGCCTTTCAGACAGCAGCTCGCAGCGCGCGGCGCTAATCTCTGCGATCGGACCGCGCGCCACTCCATGCGCATGCGCGATGCGTGCAAACCTGTGCTGGCCGCGGGCGCTGCTGCTCGCTGCGTGTCTGTGCTCCTGCAGCGGCGCGGAGGTAAGAGCCATCCAGCAAAAGCATTTCAACAAACTCACATTTACATTCCATTTGGTCATTTAGCAGACGCTTTTATCCAAAGTGACTTACAGTATGCCAACTTGGTTGGTGGATTTGAACCTTCAACCTTCTGATTGAAAGCCCATCACCCTTACTACTGTATAACCCCATATAAACCCATGTATTCAAAATCAAATCAGGTTTATTGTCACATGCTTAGATATACATGGTACAGCCAGCAGTAAAATTCTTAGTCGACATCTCCACATAAAGTTAAAATAGAATATAGAATAAAAATAAAATAGAGGTAAAATAAAATAAAATGAACACAGGTCAGAACACAGGTATTATCCCATGTTATTATCCCATGTATAGCGTTTGCACTGTAATTCTTGCTTTTTTCCCCTTTTTAAATGCTCCAACTGGTTAAAATGGCCAAAAAGGTTACCTAAAGAAGTATAACGAAAAGGTGTCAGGTGTATTTTTAACCGACATAATTGAGAGCATGTCAAACATGCATTATGGTGACTTAGTATTTTTAGCCTTTTTTGTCTAAACTTCCATTTTTTAAATAATAATGATAATAATAATAATAATAATAATAAAAGTTCAATTTATATAGCACCTTTCAAGAACCCAAGGACGCTTAAATGAAATATGACTATAGATGTGTGGCCCCTGTTTGGTACACTCATTCTTTCCAGGATGGAAATGAGCAACGTCCACTGGTACAGTGGAAATTTACCTTGCTATGTCATTAACTCTGACCAATGCATTTTGTGGCCCCGGGGCCACAAATGGCCCTTTGGCTGTTTCTGTATGGCCGGATGATTTCATTGGGAAGTAAGAATTTGAATGTGATTAAGTATGCAGACATCTTCTAAAGCCTTTTATAATGGCACTTTGTGTTTGTCACACATGTGCATTTATTGTGTTTTTGTCTATTTTGAATAAGTAAAAGATTGTTTGTGTAGAAATCGTGTATATTTTAACACATTTCATGCTAACCTGTGCTGGCCGCTGGCGCTGCTGCTCGCTGCGTGTCTGTGCTCCTGCAGCGGCGCGGAGGTAAGAACCATCCAGCAAAAGCATTTCAACAAACTCACATTTACATTCCATTTGGTCATTTAGCAGACGCTTAGTGGCTTACAGTATGCCAACTTGGTTGGGAGTCAGAACACAGGGTTGGTCATACAGCAGCCCTGAAGCAATAAGGATTAAGGGTCTTGCTCAAGGACCCACATTGGTAACTTCAGTGGATTTGAACCTTCAACCTTTTGATTAAAAGCCCTTCACCCTTATTACTGTATAACCCCATATAAACCCATGTATTCAAAATCAAATCAAATCAGGTTTATTGGTCACATGCTAAAATATACATGGTGCAGCCAGCAGTGAAATTCTTACCTAACATCTCCACATAAAGTTAAAATAGAATAAAATAGAATATAAAATAAAAATAAAATAAAATGAACACAGGTCAGAACACAGGTATTATCCCATGTATAGCGTTCGCACTGTAATTCTTGCTTTTGTCCCCTTTTTTAAATGTGCCAACTGGTTAAAATGGCCAAAAAGGTTACCTAAAGAAGCAACCTAACGTTACCTAAAGAAGTATAACGAAATGTACATGACAAGGGTGTCAGGTGTATTTTTTACCGACAAAATTGAGAGCATGTCAAACATGCATTATGGTGACTCAGTATTTTTTAGCCTTTTTTGTCTAATCTTCCATTTTTTAAATAAAAATAATAATAATAAGTTCAATTTGTATAGCACCTTTCAAGAACCCAAGGACACTTAAATGAAATATGACTATAGATGTGTGGCCCCTGTTTGGTACACTTATTCTTCCCAGGATGGAAATGAGCAACGTCCACTGGTACAGTGGAAATTTACCTTGCTATGTCATTAACTCTGACCAATGCATTTTGTGGCCCCGGGGCCACAAACGGCCCTTTGGCTGTTTCTGTATCGATGTAATTAAGTATGCAGACATCTTCTAAAGCCTTTTATAATGGCACTTTTTTGTTTGTCACACATGTGCTTTTATTGTGTTTTTGTGACATGAGCTATCTATTTCGAATAAGTAAAAGATTGTTTGTGTAGAAATCGTGTATATTTTAACCTTGCCTTTTTAAAATCTTTAAGGTTCAACAGCGCACTACCATTTGACGCGTGCATTTGGGAAGTCCCCTTATCAAAGACATTTTCTTTATCTTTTATATTTTACGATTCCAAGTAAATTAAAGGAAATGAAAATTGTGTGTTTCTGTGACTGAAAGTAAATAATTTGTGCTTACAGTGTAGATATTTTTACAAATAACAAGGCAATGCATACATAAGAAGAGGCATCTTTTTTATTGGGTAAATAAAGCTGGAATATTTAAACTATTTTTTTTTAACATTATAATGATAATTTACACTTATGTGAAGCACATTTTACACATTGAACTAAGTTGATATAAAAAAAGCCAAAGTGAGATTTCACTTTTATTTTACAATACTAATGTTTATGCTGAGCTAATATTGACTATTGTAGGCTATATTTTAGGAAAATAAACTTGTTTTTTTTCCCCTTGCTGTCTAAAAAGCACACTTCCTCAATTTAGCCCATAAGCTGTCTGCTTAAAACTAATGTTCAAATATTAGAAATGAATCAACTGATTCATATATGATATGTGGACACTCCTATTTTTTATTTATATATCTTTTTGAACCAGTAAAAAGCAATGTTAATTATAAATAATGGAAATATGTTTTAGACAAGTATATTTCAGATTTTGGGGAAGGTGTACTGCTGTTCCACTGTATACAATTTAAGATACATGATGGTTAGATGTCCTTTTACATTTTAATATGTATATTCATATGTCCATACAAATATTTGTTTTTTCAAGAATGTAAGCTTGACAAAACACACATTATAATATGTTTTTTATTTCCTATTTTACAAACCACAAAAATAATGATTGACATTGTAATTTGAACCATTGAGATATTGTGTTCATCCAAATAACTTAAACCCCTTACTGCCCCCAGCTATGCCCCTAAATCTAAAGTGACCACAGGTCATACAGGCTTAAAGAACAATTAACCCTTAACCTTTAAATACCCATGCACTGCCCAAACTATATGTTACACCATAATTATAAAATTGATTTATTTCATTACTATATATTATTTCTGATGTTAAATTATAACTTATAATTTTTAACCCTCAAAGTTGTATCAGCTTGTAATTTAACATATTCATAAACATACTTAAGTATACTGATTAATATTTACACTCCTGGGAAAAAAGACATACACTAACAGGTAAAGAAATGAGTAAAGTCATTGTCAAATTGTAAAAATATATGTGCATTATTATTAAAGGCTTTGCTATTTGCTGAGATTGCTATGTATGCAAGTCTTTTCATATCTTCAGTACCACTGCTGAATGTGCCATCAGGCTATAAAGCACTATTGTTTGACAAACTGCCATGCTACCATGATTTAAAGGTAGATTCTCACACAAAGGTGTGAGAATATTTTCAAAAATTATTGACACTTAACATCTTCGTCTTCTGCCCGAGAATGGGCCCTGGGCAGATATACCCAGGACAGAATGCCAATCTAATGCTGGGTACACACACACACACACAGAATATATATGGGCAATTTAGAGCAGCCAATTTACCACGATCCAAAACAATGTTTTTGGACGGTGGGAGGAAACTGGAGAACCCAGAGAAAACTCATGAGGACACGGGGAGAACATGAAAACTCCAACATATTGTGATTTAAACCGGGATCTCAAGCTGTGAGAGCCAAACATGCTAACCACTAATCCATTAGCACAGTGTTACACCTGTTACAATTAAAAATTCTACAATACAAAATGTATTGTCACAGTTTTTACAGGTTTTCTTTCATTTATCATTTCTTTTGAATAAGAGCTGGTAGCATAAGTTGCATATTTTTGCTAAAATTTTGATTTAGGGAATCCACATGTTCTTCTGCGTCTTTTTTTACTAGAATTTTTTTTAATAAAAAAATCTATACTTTTAAATGATGGTTATTATTTATTTATGAGTCAATTATCATTAATTTGAGTAAACCTTAAATATTTGACTTTTTAGATCTTAATAATTTAAGTGCAGTGAAAGAGAAGAGTTTGAGGATTAATACTTTAGGATCTGACTTTAGGATTGAGGATTTAAACTTTTTCCCTACACATGTTGTAAACTATTCTTTAAAAAAAGTATTTTTTAAGTTGTACCTCAATATTTCAAATTTGTACCTGATTTTGCATTACAGGTTGGAGTACATATGTTTATGGAGTTTAAGTTTAAAATGTTTTATTGCTTATGCTTATCATCTATACTTTGTTTCAGTAAATCCCCCGCTCCTTTTGTGCCCCCTTCCCCCTTTCCTGCCCTGTGTCTCCAGTAAATGCTGCCATATGAGTAAGTGCAATGGTCAGTCAATAGCTTCTGGCAGGACAGATGAACAGAGACCTTGTGCTAATTGCTATTGTAAAACAAACTAGCTTCAAGCACAAACAGACCCATGTGTGCCCATGTACAACAGCATACACAAATTCAAATCCGAAATAAGTCAAGCTTATCCTTCCAGTTCAAGACAAACATGTAGGTCTTGTCTATATAATGCAAAAATTTAATAAAGTAAATATATTCCTTAAATATATATATCCTTAAATGCTTATAAATATAAGCAATATATTCCTTAAAATAAATAATATACAAAAAAACTATTAAATAATATACTTAATAAAGGGTTAATTTAAATTTAGGCGGCACGGTGGCTTAGTGATTAGCACGTTCACCTCTCAGCACAAGGTTTTCCCGGTTTGAATCCCTATCTGAGTGGAGTTTCCATGTTCTCCCCGTGTCTGTGTGGGTTTCCTCCGGGTTCTCCGGTTTCCTCCCACAGTATGGATTAAGTCAATTGAGTTCTCCAAATTGTGCCATATAGAGTGTGTATGTGTCTGTGTGAGTGAGTGTGTGCCCAGCAATAGATTGGCGCCCTGTCCTGGGTGTATTTGCCCAGCGTCCAAAACGTTCTCCCCTGGATGAGCATGGGGAACCCCCCCTCGACCCTAATATAGGATAAAGCGGAAAATAATGGATGGATGGATTTAAATTTAATGTATTAATAAATAAATGGGGCGGCACGGTGGCTTAGTGGTTAGCACGTTTAGCCTCTCAGCACTAGGGATTCCTGGTTCGAATCCCCATCTGGGTGGAGTTTCCATGTTCTCCCCGTGTCCGCGTGGGTTTCCTCCGGGTTCTCCGGTTTCCTCCCACTGTCCAAAAACATGGATCAAGTCAATTGAATTCTCCAAATTGCCCCATAAAGCGTGAGTGTGAGTGTGAGTGAGTTCCCAGCGATGGATTGGCGCCCTGTCCTTGGTCTATCTGCCCAGCGCCCGAAACGTTCTCCCCTGGATGGGCATGGGGAACCCCACCGCGACCCTACTAGAGGATAAAGCGGGAGATAATGAATGAAAGGAATAAATAAATTAACAAAGCATAACTATGTTAAAGAGATTAATGGAACTTTGAATCTTGAATATATCATTGCTAATATCAACAAGATGTTTATTAACTGATTTTACAGATGTTGATGGGCCTTCTCTCTTTGTATTTTCCTGTCAGACTGATCCTCTCCCTGTAGCTTTGGTTGAGCTGGTGAAGAGTGGTGCTGTCTCCTCAGCAGAAGATCTGCAGCTACTGCTGCTGTCAGACTCCGTAGGTAAATCTGCTACTTAATCTTGAGAAACGAATATTTGCTTGACTCCATAGGTTTGTGTCCAAAATCTGGATGCATTGCCTTTCATTCAGCGAATGCCGAGCGATGTGTGAATAATGTTTTCTAATATAATTAAATGTTCTTATAACATTCACTTGAATATAAATCCTATACATCTATCTGGAATTGTAGTGTGTTTCCTGACTGTTGTCTGTTGTTTCACAGTGCCGTTTGCAATAGTTTTGTAGTTTTGTAGTGTGATAAATGGTGATTTTATATATGATTTACCATCATCAAAAAGCTGTTTGTATTAGCTATTTGTGTTAGCAGAGCTGCGAACAGGCATGGATTTTGTAAATGAGAGACAGAGAAGTAGGTGATATAATGGATCTCACATAGGCTGATTTGTTCAGTTTCCCATAATACTTTTTAATTCTTCTGCTATAGTATATTAATATGTTCTTAAGTAACAGACTGAACTGTCACAGAACTGTTTGTGTTTACAAAACCAAATAAATGATACCTGTGACCAAAAACTGGTAGTGGTGTAATTTGCTGGAACACACTCCATCTTATGTTTTATTACTTTAATATGGCAATTTCAATGCATCTCCTATTCATATTCATGCACCAACACAACATTAAAGATTGATACTGGCAGGCATTTTGAATACTGTAAGCATACAATGTAAATCATATACTGACATGCATTGACAGCAGTTATGTTATAATTTCAGAATCTTGTTGAAGCTATTTCTTTTTAATTGCAGAAGATGAGCCAGGGAGCAACCATGCCAACAATACCAACAATCGGCTGCCAAGGAGTCTCCTGGGTGAGAGTAACTTTTTTGCAATGGAGTGGTAATGGAAAGACTGTTTTGAGGAACTGATTTTCATTTTTCCTAATTCTCTGTTTGATATGTCTCTGTTTGATATCTACATTCTCATTTCAAAAACTAAAGTTAATTTAAAGATACTGACAATTGGATTACTATCTGGCCAGTTTTTTTCAATTTAAATAGTACTTTTTTTACTTACTTACTTTTTTACTTTACATCCTGTATTTACAAATAACTGTAACCACAACCTAACCCAGGTAACCAAAAGAAAATCACAATATTTTCAGTACCTTCCTTATGGGACCAGCAAAATGTCCATCCATCAATTATCTTCAGCTTTATCTTCTATTAGGGTCGCGGGGGGGTGCCCATCCAGGGGAGAACGTCTCGGCGCTGGGCAGATACACCCAGGACAGGGCGCCAGTCTATCGTTGGGCACACACTCACACACACAAACACACTCTATATGGGGCAATTTGGAGAATTCAGTTGACGTGATCCATGTTTTTGGATTGTGGGCACAGACACAAGGAGAACATGGAAACTCCACTTAGATTGGGATTCGATCTGGGAATCCCTAGCGCTGAGAGGCAAACATGCTAAACACCAAGCCACCAATGGCCGCCAATCACTAAGCCACCAGCAAAATGGATATATTAAATTGTATATACTGATATATGGAATCAAAAACACAAAGTTTAAAAAACAAAACAAATGTAGCTTTGATGTGCATCAAATCTAAACCACAGTTTGAATTAAAATGTAAATATATTGCTTACTTGAAATAAAAAAAACAATGCTATGAAGATTAGAAAATTATACTAATAAATTAAGATTAAATTAATTAATAAAATAAGAAAACAGTAAAACAGGAAAACTTCCAGCATATTAAATGTATGTGATCATGACAAAGTCGTTTTATTTGATATAAGACTTTATAATTATGATTGAAATAGATACAGTTGTGGTGTAATGTTGGTTTTGTCACAAAATGACAGTGATTAAATAAACATACTTAGCACTTAATCTAAAATTGTTTTAGTCTGTCCAGGTGTGTTCATATTTACGATTGAGTTGATTGATGATACTTGTGGTTTGTGGTTATGTATAATATTTGGCATGTTATTGCATGCAAACATTTGGATTAAGACTTGGACTGGGTTTCTTGCAGTCACGTTCAGAAAGCTTGTTCGACTGGAGAGCTGTGTATGTTTATATATATATATATATATATATATATATATATATATATATATATATATATATATATATACAGTACATTATATAAAAGTATTTACTAAATATACATATAGATGTATAACTTCAAGTTAGTTAGCTTTGATACTGGTATACAAGTATAAAAAGAATACATAATAAATACTAAAAAAGTTTAGATTATTTAGATTAAGTACAATATAAGGTTTGACAAAAAAACATGACAAATAAAACAAAGCTAATGTAATATTGAGGGTTTTTGTTTTCTAGCCGCTAAGATCAGCATCTTTGCCATAATCAGCATAATGCCGTAGTTGGTTGCGAGTGCAGTTGCTCCTGAGGCTGATGCTATATGATTTTTGCATAAAGATGGATCTTTCTTTACACATTTTTAGCTTTTTGTGAAAAGGCTTATTGTTTATACCAGAATAATGCATTCTTAATATTAAAACATTAACCCTCACATCTGATTTATCAAGCAGTTTTAAAAAGCTAATGTCATCTTGCATTCAAAAACTCTTTGTGTTTACATCATAGATGCTCTACCTGCCCAGCAAGCTCAGTGTAAGGTGAGAACAGAGGTTATGGAGGTTACTCGTTCTATGCTGGACCGTAGTAATGCAAACTTTCTGTTATGGCCACCGTGTGTGGAGGTACAAAGATGTTCTGGATGCTGCAACACAAAACACCTAAAGTGTGTCCCTGTTCTCACTCACACGCGATACTTACAGGTAACTACAAATATATCACACTTATTTTAGTTTTGTAATGTTATAAATTTGGGTATCTTTGTGTTCATATTTAATATTAACACACGTCTTTTCATCTTATCTGTGTTTATCAGAATATAATACTCATACTAAATAAAACTAAAGTGTAAATATTTCACAATTAACTACAGGCATTGATGCAATTAATAAACTGTAAGCATATTACTGCAATTATCCTCTCAGATTAGGACTTTTGTGTTATTATTGATATTATATTTATTAACAATATATCAAATATTGATATTTGATTATTTATATATATATATATATATATATATATATATATATATATATATATATACATACAGTATATATATATATATATACTATATAAATACAGTGTATATACAGTGGGTTGCAAAAGTATTCATACCCCTTGAACTTTTCCATATTTTGTCACATTACAACCACAAACATAAATATATTTCACTGGAATTTAATGTGAAAGACCAACACAAAGTGGTATACAATTGTGAAGTGGAATGAAAGTTATACATGAATCAACAATTTTTTTACAAATAAAAAACTGAAAAGTGTGATGTGCAAAATTATTCAGCCCCCCTGAGTCAATACTTTGTG
>JAFMOD010000163.1:1370606-1394386 GCA_019802435.1 Corydoras maculifer
AATTTTGCACATCGCACTTTTCAGTTTTTTATTTGTAAAAAAATTGTTGATTCATGTATAACTTTCATTCCAATTCACAATTGTATACCACTTTGTGTTGGTCTTTCACATTAAATTCCAGTGAAATATATTTATGTTTGTGGTTGTAATGTGACAAAATATGGAAAAGTTCAAGGGGTATGAATACTTTTGCAACCCACTGTATATATATATATATATACACAGTATATATATATATATATATATATATATATATATATATATATATATATATATATATATATATATATATATATAGGGTGGCACGGGCCCTATATTGTTGGTGTGCGGGCCCTATATTGTTGGTGTGCGTGTCTGTGTGTGTGAGTGTGTGCCCAGCGATAGATTGGTGCCCTGTCTTGGGTGTATCTGCCCAGCGCCTGAAACCCCACCGCGACCCTAATATAGGATAAAGCGGAAGATAATGAATGAATGAATATATATATATATATATATATATATATATATATATATATATATATATATATATATTTTTTTTTTTTTTTTTCATTATCTACAGTCTGGCCTTATATTTTATCTTTTGTTCCAAACAGTTTTAATTTAATAGTTTTTGTGTAAAGTGTAAAACACACTAAAGAATGTTTGACAATTATGAAGAGACATCAGCTAATAAAAATAAACAAAAATTCCATATCTATTTTAGTTCAAATGTATTTATATAGCTTTTCAATGCCATTCCACTTTTTTGTAAAATGGTCTTCTTATTCTTATTAACATCTGAAGATTACTGGTTTTATTATTGATGATGTCATTTGTTGTAAGAGCCCAGGGAAAGCAAATGGGATTAACTTTATGTAAAGGTATGGAATGAGCAATGACAACCAATCAGATTATTCGGAAGAACAAAACGTTTTAAAGTTTATATAGATTTCTTCAAACACATGAAGTAATTCAGTTTTTCACATACATTTAGCAATACTAGCATAGCATACATGATTGACAGATGGTAAAGCAAATTTAGGATTGGAAAATACAAAGCTACATTGAATCAATGCACATTTGTAAAAATAAATAAATAAATCCAATTGAACTCAACTCATGAACTTCTTTTGCCTAGGTAATGAAGATCCAGTATGCAAACATGCGTCCAGTTTACAATAAAGCCGTAGTCTCGGTTAATGATCATGTGGAATGCCGCTGTCAACTTGCTCCTCGACCTGCCCCTCGCAGAAAATCTACTACTCACAAGCAAGAAACAAGAGAGCGTTTGGGTAAACCTCGGAATAAAGATGAGTTCCTACGGCGAGATGATCTAAAACCCAATCAGAGGTTAAAGATAGAGGACTTGTTGGGCCATAGTTGGTTTCCCATAGTAAAGCAATCTGATTCAGTGGAAGATCTGGGACATGATGCAAGGGGTCTTAATAAGACATATGACGGAAGGGGCAAAGATCATCACCATGGAGATGACAGAAAGGACAATGGCAGCTCCACCGAGAGACAAAGGGTTCCTCTTTCCAATTACCCTCATACCGAAGAGACAGGTTTTCTAGTGCGCAATGTTACAAAAGAGAAAACAAGACAGAAAGAGCCACTTCATAAGGACAGTAATGATCTGGAACTTACGAAGTATAGTACAGTATACTATCAAAAGCATATTAATAAAAAAAATGTGAGTGAAATGGCACTGGCTGATTATACCAATCGGATTCCAGAACTCCTGGTACAAAAGAATGAGTCTAGTTTCCATCCTGCGATGAACCACAATCAAGAGCATGATGAACCATTGACATTGCAGCTTAATCAGACAACTAGGCTTGCTCATTTTCCTCCAAAGGAGATAAACCAAAAGCAAGGGGAAAGCTCAGAAGAAGACCATGAAAAAATGATAGAAAATGAGACTCCACAGTCAGAGAGGACACCGGGTAGCACAGAGGCTACAGTGGAAACTAGGAGCAGCACCTTATTTTTTAAGGAACAGAAGGCTTTAGAGGAAGAAAAAGAGAAGCTTCTCTTACTTCACAAACTTCTTGATGATGAGAAGCAAAAACATTCCTTAAAAGTACAACACAGCAAACAAAGCCATCCACATCACAAACAGCAGACAGGTATGCCAATACTTACTCGCCTAATCACCTAATTTTATATATTTAGTACTATGATTTTTTTTATTAGATTATTAACTCACTTACCTTATTTGTATTCTTTTATCCTGCTTTTAGAACTTACAACATCTACTCCAGTTAAAGTGACCACTACACACACACCTCCTCAGCCACCCCCTCGACCGCAAAAGAGATGGAGGAAACATCGCAATCGCATAAGCAAAGCAGTCATGAGAGCCATGCTCATGTAGGACTAAATTGTAAGATTTATTAACACATGCACACACACTCATCCACTACATACACTGCAGGCCCCCAAAGAAAGTTATTTGTGGGCTATGATTAGGTTTAATCTGTCAGGTTTAGGATCGAATACAGTTTTCTAATTAAACTTACTAAATAACGAGGGGGCGGCACGGTGGCTTAGTGGTTAGCACGTTCGCCTCTCAGCACTAGGGATTCCGGTTCGAATCCTCATCTGGATGGAGTTTCCATATTCTCCCCGTGTCCGTGTGGGTTTCCTCCGAGTTCTCTGGTTTCCTCCCACAGTCCAAAAACATGGATCAAGTCAATTGAGTTCTCCAAATTGCCCCATATAGAATGTGTCTGTGTGAGTGAGTGTGTGCCCAGAGATGGATTGGCGCCCTGTCCTGGGTGTGTCTGCCCAGCACCCAAAACTTTCTTCCCAGGATGGGCATGGGGAACCCCACCGCGACCCTGATATAGGATAAAGCGGAAGATAATTAATGAATGAATGAATGAATAAATAATGAGGCTATTCCATTAGCATATTTCTTTTTTACTTGATGGCTTGGGCATAAATAATCCGGGAGAATGATGTGAAAATTCTCAAATTGGGATTCACAAAATCATGATTGATTATTTTTACACTTGAATTGACCACCAGTCATGACTCTTTGTGATGTGGTAAGGAAACTTCAGAGTACATTGTCAATGATCTTCAAAAAAAAATGGGAATCTGAAATTGTGATGACATTGTTTAAAAAATGGTATGGCAAATTTGTGTTTTAATAATATAGACATTTTAAAACATGCAACTCTTTCTTAGTGCTGTTATATTATTTACATAAGATTGTAAAATTTGACACAAGATTTTAATATTTACACTTTAAAATCATTTTTATATTTCAAAAAGCATTTTATTTTAGAAATAAATAATAGAAATTAATAATTAAAATAAATGTAATTCTAAAATTTTATTGTGATCAATCTAATAAAAAGTAATCAGTTAGAGCAAGGCCATGATTAAACATTAGATTTCAATTTCAGTTCATTATTGTGACTTCCATGCTGTGACGGTGAATGTCATAAAAGTCACTTTGAAAAAAAAACTTTTTGTTATGATGCCACAATCAGATCTTTTGTATCACCATGAAACTAGTTATGTTTAGTAATTCGGTTAGTTGGTTTTTGCATCTAATTGCATAGGGCTAATTACCATTGCCACATTTAAGTTAGCTTTTTGTTTTGATTTTTCAACAATTTTAAAGTTTTATTAAGTTTGCAGGATTTTTTTCTTTTTTTATTTTTTTAAATCTTTTTCTATAAAATACATTTCTGTAATAGTATTATTAGAAAGCTAGATCAGCAGTGTGTACTTTTCAGATGGACTATTCTTTTTTTTTTTTTTTAAAGAAAACAATACTTCCTAAAATCATGGGAAACAATGCATTTTTATTAAAAGTGATTTTTCTGTAATATTCTTTCTCTCTCTCTCTCTCTCTCTCTTTCTCTCTCTCTCTCTCTCTCTCATAGAAACGAGCAGAGTGCAGATTATTGCACTTTCACAAATAACCTCATTTATTCGTGTTCTTTTATGTGCGGACAAGAAAAAGCTCATCTACTAATCTTCATCCAGTAACAATGTACATAAAAACCTGTGCTTGATGGATATCTGGGGTCAGAGTTGCACTCTTATTTATCCTGCTACAACTGATATGTATTTAAAAAGGATATAAAAATGAACTGAAGAATTGCCATGGACTTTTGGCAGGATGGGTGGTGGTCTTCAAACAGCTCTGATGGGCTCTTTTTCAGTAATTCTCTTGGCTGGGAAATGCTGGGCACCATGGATGTAAGGAGTTAGGCAAAGATTTGGGTCAAACAGCACTGAAAAACTTGGTTGAGAAACATGAAGCTGAAATAAAAACACTGGGTTTAGAACATGTCTGACAAATATTTTAAAAGTCTTACAGGTTAAAACACTGGTCCATACAATTCTCTTTTGATTAACTGAGATATGTTTTGACACTGGTATTCCGAAACTTCAAAAGTTTTTTTCTTATGACATAAACGTATTAAAGTGAAATAAGCAGATTTACAAACTGAACATGCTACTATGAAAACTCTTTTTTTACTCAAAGGAAAACAGATTTCAATACTATCCAGAATGAAAATGTCGGTCATGTTGTTGGTAGAAACTGTCAATCAAAAAAGAACTAGTTTATTGACTTGAGAAATATGGAAGCCTGATGTATCAGTGCTTTATTGTTCTTTGTTTGTTTCTTTTATATATATATATATATATATATATATATATATATATTTTTTTTTTTTTTAAATTGATTGTACAGGTAAGAAACACAATATATCTTTGATTATTTTAAAAAGCTTTAATTAAGGGTGTTACACAATTTTAATATTACTTAATATTATTTTATTGTGCATGCCAAGGTGAAAAAATGTGGGCTTTACTGAAACCAATCTCACAAAACAGGAAACCGCAAGACAGAAATAAAAATTTTAAAAGTTTATTGCAATAAACGTAATCAAAACAATGCAAAATACCAAATAATATACTCCTTCCCTTGAAATATCTCCTAAAATTCTTAAGCCCCCCTTCCCCCACTGACTTTTCAAAGGAGAGTGGAAGTAAAAAAAAAATTAATGGTAAAAAATCAAAAAGTAACAAAAGTAGTGCATATTCAGTACTATAATGTAATCAGTTTTTAATCTAGCTACAAAGGTCATGGCAGCTTAGTGCTGCTCTGATAATAAGGCACAGGTGCAGCCATAATTTGCTCCTCCTGTGACTGCACCTGAAGAAAATGGCGCCCAAATGCTGATTACCTATCTGCCCAGTTGTTCTAAGATTTAGCACTTGGACTTTATTCTCTATCGCATTAACTTTTTTTTTTTTTGCCAGGACTGTGACTTGTGGCGTGATGCTATGTGTGGTACGTAGGGTGTGCAGGTGCCCTGAGGTATTTTATATTTTAATAACATTTGTTTTAATACATTTTATAAACTATTATTTGCCTCTTGTGATTTTCTGTCTTATGTGGTTCGGCCTGGTAATGCTCACATTTACCCTCATGCCATGCATTTGACAGTTCTGAGGAACTAATCAACCTGTTTCAGAGATGAACACAGACTTAAATCAGCACACACCTAGATAGTTTATATAAATACAGAACCAAGCAAAAGTTTGGACATGCTCTCTTCTTGTCTATTTTCTCCTCTTACCATATTGGTGGACTTTGTAGTCTTACAATTGCAGACTGTACATCTGTTTTCTTTTCTTTTTGTTAGTCCCCTTTTGGTATTTGTTCTCTGTTGGTCAGGACCATCTGGACCGGGTATCATTTGGGTGGTGTATTGTTTATTGTACTGTTCTGCAGTGACACTGATGTGGTGAGGGGGTTTTAGTGCAGCAGTGCTTCTGAAGTTTCATTTAAACACCTCAGGGACACTGCTGGGGAAATGCACCAAACAAATAATACCTGCTCTGTGGTGGTGCTATCAGGGTCCTGACCATTAGAGTTACAGCTACAAACAATAAGTATATGCAATATAAAGAGTTATTTTATATATAAGAGAACTTTGAAGCCCCATTATAGCTGTCGTTATCCAAGAGAAGAGTTTAGCACCAATTCAGTTGGAAGTTAACTATAGATAATACAAACTACTTTTAAAGGCCTGTTTTAACTTCATTCTTTTTAGAGTAAGTGTGTTTGAGAGAATAAAAGAGAAGAGGGAATGTGAGAGAGCATTGCTGTGTAGTGTTAAAGTATCATTACAGTATTTCAGAATTCTGACCCCTTGCACACTATTAAAGTCTCAGCCACTTAATAGATACATATATAGTTTATCCACAGACTCAGTACTGTTTTACAGTTCTTATTTAATGCTCTAATTATTTAATTTGACTTCTAACACTGGAAATATTTCACTGGCAGATAAAAGGATTGCAGTTCTATCATCACGCTAGTAACTTGGACCTCTTTAAAGCAATGGTGCTATTTAACATAGGGAAAACAGCTTTGTATTTTAATGTTATTTATTCTTTCATTATTCATTTATTCCTTTCCTTTTTATTTGCAATGAAAAGATGTTCCCTGTATTCTTCTAGTTGCATGTTTGTGTGGCATTGGCTTTAAATCTTTGTTTATGTATGTCTCCTAGTGAGGCAATGTTATTCTCTAAAGAAAAAAAAATAAAAATCATTCAACAAATAATCTGATGTAGTTTACAAAAGACTTTTTTTGTGTTTATTGATGCTTGTCATAAAATAATCCACAGTTAATTAAATCCTAGAACACTGCATTACTTTGTGTTGTTCTTTAATTTAGGTTTATTCCAACAGTGGAGCTACATTAAATTACATTTTTTTAATAACAAAATAGTTTTCTAAAGGTTCCTGCAATTTAAAAATGCACAGATGTGTTTATTTGCTTAAAACACAAACATGCATGCACACACACACGAAAACACGCAATCTTAACTGGCTTCCCACATTCATGCTATTTTTAACTTAAATGTCCTGCTTCTCTTCTTTGCTCCCAGCACCAAGTTCACAGACCACTTTCTCTCATTCTGCTGCCTTTTTAAAAAAGGCAAACAGTTCTCTCAATCTATTGACTCTGTGCCAGTGACAGTGCTCTGTAAGCAAGCCTTATTTAGGGATTAACCTACAGTTTTGGAGTTCAACTCTGTAGCCACATGTCCCAAGTCAGGGAGTGGCAAAAGCCATAGGGTAATTAGGATAGACACAAATAAATAAGTAAACAAGTAAGTAAATTGCAAAAAAAATAGAAACGTTAAATAGTACAAGCCTTTGGTATGAATAGGTAAAATTACAGTTAAAACATTTAAGTGGTAAATAGAGGGATGTTGTGTGGTGACCCTCCCCCACCCCCAAACACACCTTGTGACCACATAATAGCAGGTTACCACCTATTTACAGCAAGTTACAGCTATAGAGTATTCAGAATGAATTACTATGAAAAAAAATAGGGGGAAATCTATTTTTAAGATTATTATCTGTTTAAAACTTTCAAGCCACTTATCCTTATTTAAGCTCTAAAATTTCTGCCAATCCACCATAAGACAGACACACCTTCACATCTTGTAGAAATTTTATATCACCATACTAGCATGTAATTGTAATGTTAAAATGTTGGTTGTACACCTGAAAGAAACCCTCACAAACACACAAAGAGTGTGAATGTGGGCAGGGTGAAGGCATTGAGACTTCTATAAATCACAACTCTGAGCTCTAATATCACCTTTCCTCTGGTCAAGTTCTGGTGCTTCACATTTCACATCACCATTGTTCAGCCTAATGCTTACTGGACTGTCAACCTTCGCATGTTGCCCATGTGATTCCATCCATCCATCTACTATTTTCCGCTTCATCCTATATCAGGGTTGTGGGGGGGTTCCCAATGCCCATCCAGGGGAGAACATTTCGGGCGCTAGGCAGATACATCTAGGACAGGGCGCCAATCCATCGCTGGGCACACACTCACTCACACAGACACATACACACTATATGGGGCAATTTGGAGAACTCAATTGACTTGATCCATGTTTTTGGACTGTGGGAGGAAACCGGAGAACCCGGAGGAAACCCACGCGGACATGGGGAGAACATGGAAACTCCACCCAGATGGGGATTCGAACCGGGAATCCCTAGTGCTGAGAGGAGAACATGTTATATGAATCAGTCATTAATTTTTGTCATATTTGTCATATCCCTAGTGCTGAGAGGCGAACGTGCTAACCACTAAGCCAATGTGCCGCCCCCATGTGATTCCACATGAAAAAATTAAATCTTGCACTTCCTTCAGATTTTTCACTTTTTGATAGAAAATGGTCAGAGAAATTATAATAAAAAAAAAACTGGGGCTTGATGGACAGTTCTGCTTGACGGTGACATTAAACCTCAGAAACACAACAGGCTAGAGACACAATGTGAGTGCTCTAGGGTGGATAGGCAGCCTATGTGGAAACCCCACTCATGTTGAGAATCTAGAGCCCTATACATGTTGGGGCAATCTTCAACACCTGAGGGTGGCACATCCAGATCCAGCAATAAACATAATAATAAGCACGGAAGCGACATGCCAAAGCAGATGCTCTGACGCAAAGTCTGTGCAGCATGCATTCATGGGGATATTGTGGGTGAGCAGATGAGGTGCAAATGGTGGTAGAGTGCCACTACCTACAGCAAGGCAATCATATGATGAATCAAGATAAAAAGTTTTATGTTAAGCAGAAGCATGGATAACGATTGGCTGACCTGTGAAGTGCTTTATACTTAACACTGTGTATGGTGTAAAGACTCTTCACCTTGTAATATTTATTGATAGTAGGTGGAAGAGGGGATGAATATTCGTACTTGCCATCAGCCATCTCTCTCTCTCACTCTCTTTCTCTCTCTCTCTCTCTCTCTCTCTTCTAGCTGAAATGTTTTTTTTTTTTTTTTTTTACATTTTACATGTTACAATCATCCAGCAACTGGTGACTGACTGAACAAATCCTCCGAAATGTAGCCAGAAGAACAAAATTGTGAATTGCAGCTTTGTTTGTTTTTTATTATGTCAGAGACTGTAGCTGGTTGTGAGGAGTGTTCAGACCTGTTCTCGCCCACCCACCCTAAATAAGTCAAGCTAGACACACTTCCATACATCCTATCCAGCGGTTCATTATAGAATCATTCTTTTGTTTGTGGGATTAATCAGGGTCTGCATTCCACAGATGAAGCTGCTTTAAGGACACTGTAGTGGGTAACATTGTAATCAGATAAAGCACAATACACTACATCCTCTCTGCACTTTTTAATACAGGATCCTATTTCTTCATGATGTTCATTAGAACTTTTAATCTTCACTTCCAATAACAATAGAAAACATCATTTGAGATGAAATGACAGCTATGGCAACTTTTTGTAAAAATGAGGTTATAGTAGGAGACATTAGCCTTGTTATTTTATTGCAACCCAAATGCAGTACACTGCACGTTGTATGGCTTTTAGGTCAAGCTGATCAGATTCTCCTTGGCAACCAAAATTATTCTGGTCCACATTCCTTATTTTCATCTGGACCACTTGCATGGTCAACTAAACATTGTGTATATGTGAGAAGCACAGCCAAAGCTAAACTTTAGCTTAAAAGCAGTTAACCAGTGCCATCATTGGGCCTGAAATGCCAGAAGTGACCTATGTTTGTTTGCTATCTGTATCAGATAATAAAATAGCAGTGAGGGTTTATAAATCCTAAAGTTGATTTAGTCATTTTCTATATTTAATGTTGGATAGGCACTAGCAATAGGTAACATTGTGGAAAAATATGTTGCATCAATTATTCTCTTTTTGACAATGTGATTGGACTACAATTGAATATTAACCTGTTCTTGTCTGACAGTCTTCTTAATGATAGTGATTAATTTGCCACAAAAGACTGATACAAGGTAAGGGACAGAACATTTCCTTTACAGGAGTACAAATTTGCATAGCAGTTACAGTTTATAATGGTTTGCAACTGGCAGCTGCAATTCATTGTTGTTTACTGCTAATTTTCACAAAGCCTCTCAAAACATCAGTGAGTAGAGACATTCAGCAGTTTACTGAAAATTCAGCATCAAAGTTTTTACCCAGCACACACACACACACACACACATACTTTTAAATGCATTTTTTGAGAGGCAAGAGGTCGAGAAGGCTCCGGGTTCTGAGAAAAAACTACAATGCTATCATTAATAAAAACCTTTATTGAAGCCATCTGGGTCAGTAGTCCTGCTTCCTGATACATCCCCCTGCTTCTTACTGGCCTGATCACACTTGACTAATCCTTGGGGTTCCCTGATTCAACTGAGTAGGTGAGAACAACACTTTCTGCTGACCTCACTGACATTGCAGCCAGCAAAGGAATTCTGTTTAGAAAGGATATATTGGTAGTGATCTCAAGAAAGCCACAAATCACCCTGAGATTAACTATTTCTTTTTGTTTGGCTACCAGACTGAGACTGAACAGACTAGGCTACATATTTTATCTAATGATGTTATATTAATACTGATTCAGAGTTTTAAACCAATGATGCATAAAAATGTTTCATTTTTATTAGTGATTTAAAGCAGCAAATCATTACATTTTAAATGAATATTTAAACATATATATTTGTAAATATTTTATGTGTCAGTTAGTAATGTTGCACACGTTTTACAAGCAATATTACCAATCTATAGATTGCATCTATGAATGCAACATAAAATGCACAAGCTCATAAATACTACTTTATGGTGTATTGATATGTTTTATATCACTCAGATCAATGTAAAATATTTATTAGAGTGTGATATTGTGCAAAAGATAACTGGTTGCAATCTGCCACCTTGCCACTAGATGCTACTAAATCCTAAAACAATTTAAGCTCTGCTCCTTTATAAATGCTACAGTAATGTACAATTTCTTAAATAATATAATTATTATTATAAAGTAATTTAAAGAATCTTCAGAATTTTTTTGCAGAAGTTACCTGTTTTTCTAATTTAGACCTATTCTCCTATCCATATGCTTTTTGTAAATTACCAAAACAGGTTATAATTGTATTTATATTGTATCTAGGGTGTCACGGTGGCTTAGTGGTTAGCATGTTCGCCTCTCAGCACTAGGGATTCCTGGTTCGAATCCCAATCTGGGTTCATGTCCTCTGGGTTCTCCGGTTTCCTTCCACAGTCCAAAAACATGGATCAAAGTCAATTAAATTCTCCAAATTACCCTATATAGAGTGTGTTTATGTATTGTGCATGTCTGTGTGAGTAAGTGTGTGCCCAGTGACAAATTGGCACCCTGTCCTGAGTGTATCTGCCCAGCGCCCGAAATGTTCTCCACTGGATGGGCATGGGAAACCCCTGCGACCATAGTAGGGTATAAATCGGAGGATAATGGATGGATATTGTGTCTATTTGTTTAACTGAACGAGCAGCAGATTTGAGAAGATTTGCTGCAAAAATATATCATCGAAAAAAAGAGATTTAAAGAGAGAGGTCATTAACATTTAAAAAAAACAACACATTTTTAGCAGTGTTTGAATTTTAGCAGTGTTTGCATTTTATTTTATGTTGGTATTTTATTTATTTTATTTTTATATTTTTAACAACAATCTTGTTTTTTAACAACAAGCTTTTTTGGCTAAAGTGAACTAGGGCAAGGCACAAACTCCAATTGCTCCCCGGGCACTGTATACAGGGTTGCCCAAAACTTCATGCCCATGTTCTTCCTTTACTTAGTGTGTGTATATTTGTGTGTTTCACTGCACAGATGAGTTCATTGTGTAGAACAGATTCCTCTGTGTGAAAGCACAGTAGGCATTATAAACAAATTTTGCTATAATATATAAAAAAGGTAATAAATAATTTTCAAAATATGTAACTGAGGGGGAGTTGGTTTGAGTTAGGTGTTTTGCAATGTTTTTTTCTTTTTTTAATTATTGTAATCCAATTTTGGGGTCTTCATTATCAGCACAATTGTTGTAAATTGGCCAGGTTAAGGACTAGAATTTAGACTTGTGGCATTATAAGACAGCAGATCATTTGAATAGATGGCTAACTACCAATTTTAAAATGGCTTTGATTAGACTACAGGACAGTGAGCATTTCCAATTACCTCTAAATTGCTAATTGTCTATTCAGAGTTCCTCTATTTACATTGTTTTCCATCCAACCCGCAAATTTTGCCATAATCAGCAGGTCAGACTGTTGAAACATTAGAGAAATTATTTATTTTCTAAGCCTCTTGTGTAAATTAGGGTTGTAAAAGGACTGAGAAGACAAACAAAAACATTCACACAAATATTTGCATACCTTGGGGTAATTAAATAAATAAAAATATATGAATTCATTGAAAATGAAATGTTGAGAAGAAACTGTTTTTGTTTTAATATTCTTTAATAGACACGTCCTTTAAAACTTTAGCTTTTTTTTCTTTCTGGCTTTCTGTTCTGTACAAACTGTGTTCTGTTTTTCAGGTTGGTTAAACTTAAGCAAGTAAAAAAGCAAAATAAAATAAAACCACTATTGATATAGGAAGGACATTTATCCCTTTGGTCAGCTGATCTTTTACCAATTTCATTTCCTGTTTAGATTCTGTTAGTCATTATATTTTAATGCTTCAGTTAATAAAGTGTTTTTGAAGTCTGATGTATGTATTGAACTTTCTAGACACAATCGGAATGAATTACAGCATCTGTACACTAAAGAGAGAAAAGTAAAGCACATGCTTTTTAAATAGTATAACAGTTTACATGTATGAAGACAATTAAAAAAGTGAGTATTATAATTAAACATAAATAAATGTTGGTGGCACGGTGGCTTAGTGGCTGGCACGTTCGCCTCTCAGCGCTAGGGATTCCCAGTTCGAATCCCCATCTCGGTGGAGTTTCCATGTTCTCCCCGTGTCTGCGCGGGTTTCCTCCGGGTTCTCCGGTTTCCTCCCACAGTCCAAAAACATGGATCAAGTCAATTGAATTCTCCAAATTGCCCCATATAGTGTGTGTCTGTGTGAGTGAGTGTGTGCCCAGCGATGGATTGGCGCTCTGTCCTGGGTCTATCTGCTCAGTGCCCGAGACATTCTCCCCTGGATGGGCATGGGGAACCCCACCGCGACCCTAATAGAGGATAAAGTGGGAGATAATGAATGAATGAATAAATAAATGTTGAGCATCTTCATACTAAGTAATGACTGTCAAACTGCTAATGAGCAATTTTAAGGTATAAAAGCCATTTTCTCATGTGTACACATATGCGTGTGTGTGGGGGGGAAGGGGGAATTCCCATTCAAAGTCTTGACTGATGGATTTTGTTTTTAATTTCTCAGAAGTACAGGACTGTGTGTATGTGTTCCACTCTGTTTAAAAAAATAAAAACACAAAAATTGCTGTATTAATTTAATCTTTTGAAATGATAGTGTAGAGTAAGGTAAAGTTCTAAACTATTAAAGTGCATGGAGTCACACAAATATCAACTACCCCACAAACTAATATACATTATATAAAATATACACGTTACAGTTGCATGTGAAATGTAAGAAAAAACATCTGAAATGTAGGGTATGTGCTCCCCTACACCCTGCTTCTGCCTGCTCCTGTTTCTCTCAGACTCATACTTATTCTATTCTTCCTTTACACATTTCTGGATTTACTCTCAATTGCATTTTAAGAAATTGCTCCAGTAAAAAAACGGAATTTGTATTTTAAATGGCAAAAATATTGGCAATTAGATTAGTTTATTTGTAAATACTGATGAGACTGCTACTGAAACGCTTTAATAAGTAGAATTTTCTATATGATTTGAAACTAATTCTTCTTTTCAGTGGACAATGTCACATAACCCCGTTCAAATGAGTCACCCACTTCTGGCTTATTGGATTGCCATGATGGGGTACCTTCTGCAAGTGGGGTGGAGGCAAATCCTGAAGGTAAAACATTTAGGTCATTGTTGGGCATCAGACAGTATCCTGATGGGTGTGAAAAGGTTTGACAGGGAATCTGATCTGCTGTGTATGTTGGATGACTGTCAACCTGGAGCTCCTTCTGACTGGCTGCTTTGTACTCTGTGACCGGCTCCTCAAGTGTGGGCTGTTGTTTTGAGGAAGGCAAAATAGTTGGAGGGGACAAAACATAACCTCCATTTACTGGTGAAAGGCTGTCTTTGGTTGTAGAATTGGAATGTCCAACTGCATCAAAGGACGAGAGAGAAGACATGTCAGATGTTTCAGTTGGAACTGAAGAAGTCTGGCGGCAGAGGAGGTAAGGTCCAGAAAAACTCATGCCAGACTTGTCTGTAACTGTGTTGTCATTTGAGAATGAAGAGAAGTGACTCAAACTGTGAAAATATCCTGATTTCATCACACCTAGTCCCATGTCTATGTCATCACTGCAAGGTAGAACAGGGTATTCTGAAATACTACAACAAAAACAGGAAAGTTAACAATTAAATCTTGCTAACCATCGCTCTAAATGATAATTTTTCCGTAAAAGTGCGGTAGGCCATTCTTTAAACTCAAACAATTTTCCTAAGCTGAAACTAAGGAAATGTGTTAAAAGTTTAAATAATAAAATTATCAGTTATCACTGCTGTTGTTCATGTACAAGCCAGTGTAAAACATTTTCATTATTCTACAATTACTACTACAAATTATTATTATTATTATTATTATTCATTCACTCATTATCTCCCGCTTTATCCTCTATTAGGGTCGCAGTGGGGTTCCCCATGCCCATCCAGGGGAGAAAGTCTCGGGCGCTGGGTAGATAAACCCAGGACAGGACGCCAATCCATCGCTGGGTAAATTATTATTATTATTATTATTATTATTATTATTATTATTATTATTATTATTATTATTATTAATATGCATTAGCTGTTGTGGCTGCATAAATGTGAGTGGTCCTTATATGCTAAAGAAAGAACAAATTAAATTGCCATGATCTACAATTTTAAATGACCAATGAAGAATGTAATTTATCTTATTTTGTCAAACATATTCAACATGCTGACATGTTGTCATACATTACAAATTTTAGGATTTTACAAAGCAAATAATATCTTCAAAATAGTTAAACAAGCAGAGAATGTTCTTAAAACATTCAAAACTTAATTCACAACTTACTACATATCATTTACCTTGTATATTGCACATATGTTATAATAAAAACATTATTAATTACATTTTTTTAACATTCTTTTTAAAAAGTAAAAGGCAAATATAATAAAAAAACTACACTAACACTTAATAAAACTGTGTTTCTGATGTTACAAAAAGAAATCTATCAACCCTAAAAACAAGTAACATTTTTGATCAAAGGTTGCATTTCATTGCGTTCTCTTGTTGGAAGAGGATGGTATAACAATGATGGTGATAATCTAAAATGTGGTAAAAAGGGCACAAAAGATGTTATAATAATATATTTTATTAATATAGCGCTTTTAGAGACCTAATAATGTGACCATTATATGTTTTGTAGGTGTAAGGAATTTCGTACCTGCCATTATATATGATAGGGTTATCACAGGCTTGCATAATATATGGTGAAATTTTCTCCATTTCACTATACAGGTTGGCCATGCCAGCAGGAGTCTTTAGCAAGAAATTAAAAAAATGGTTAAACAGCGTGATTCTATATTTAGAAAAAGTCGTGCCAAATTTCTATTTTGTCTCTGCTGTTACTTACCTTAATAATTATTTGCTCAAGGACTTTACTTTTGATAGGAGATGGAATGGACACGTCCCACTCTTTAAAATTTCTATTAACAAATACAAAACATGAATCAGTCATCTTGCATCAGTCAGTAGGAGTAATATGCAAAGGTATGAACTATACTTGCATACCTCTGGCAGGCTGGAAGCACATTATACAGGATAGTGAAACACACAACCATAATTACACCAGTCAGGATATAAATTATAGTACTGATCCTGGGTTCTACAAATGCACACAGACACACATTTAAGTACTGAATATAAAACCAACAGGTACCTTTTTTTAAATACAATATATATGTAACCAAAATGAATATCTCACAAACTAGTAAACCAGTTTATTACCAATGCATATCAATATCAGAAGATGTCTTTGTAAGTAGTCATGGATAAACAGATATAAGTGAATATAAGTGAATATATTCACTTATATTTCTTATATTTCATATAAGTGAATATAAGAAAGACAAATCATTTGGCTTACATGTTAAGTTTGAGCATATCGTAACAACTTTAAAATATTTAAGCAAGAATTTGCAGCTTTGTGCCTCAAAGTCTGTATTTAATTTTTTTGTCTCAGTCTGTAACAGATGCCTTGATTCTTATTTACTATTTTATTTTTTTTGGCAAACTGTAAATTAGAATGATAATGTTTGTAAATGAACTTTAAAAGTTGGCTGGTCAAAGTGTTGCTATTCTGTTGTTAGGTGGTTGATGTTATGTTAAAATTTGTTTTGGCCATACGTGTGATCCTGGTTTAATATTTCATCCACACAAGGCTTGGTGCCTCAGTACATTTGGCCACTTGTCCCTAGGTGTTCCTGCTCATGTGGGTTGGTGTCCTCATCTTTTTGCCATACATTGGATTGTATTCCAACATAAATATTTTAGGTAGTGAGATAACAATCTGTCTATATATTCTGTCTTAATATTTTGGACAAATGATGAATAATGAATCTAATCTGCTAAATGACTAAATGAATAAATGTAATCTAAAATCTTATAGGCAAAGGTGTATTCAATCATAATATGAAGAAGTTTTATACAAGTAGGTTACCTGGGTTAACTGGGTCACTTGTGAAGTATGTTGGCTCAGACCACTCAGAGGCTTGTCCAGAAAATCCCTCACCTGGCACAGCTCTAACTTGAACCATGTAGACTGTTGATGGTATCAAAGATGAAATGGGGAGACTAGAACTGAATTCACTTGCAGTGTGACTGGATTCCTTGTGATCCTAGAAAAAAAATGCTTTACACTACCCTTAAAACATGTAAATTATTGCTACAAATTTAATTTCCCTGGTCACATGTTTGCCTGTTTTTAGTTCTAAAGCAATCACTTAGAACATTATATATTCCACTAAAGAGAAGACAAAATTTTATATTGTTAGGACTTTTTAATTGAGCCTTAAAAATGTTAGACATTTGATTGTAGTATATCAGAATAGCAAACATGTTTATGCGATTTTATTATACAAAGCATGTTTGATTGTTCAGATTTAAAATCACTGATCAGTGAACATGAGAGTGTCCATGAATCTGGAGCACTACATGATGTGTTAGTACACTTCACAGGGCTACAAAACTAAATAAGAACAAAATGGGTATGTATGGCTTATTAGGTGAATTACCATTATATTACTGATATTCTAAACCTTAATTCTATATTTTATTTAGGTAACTTACTATTACACAAAAATGAAACAAAATGAAAGGAGAGGTCCATTTTCTAACTTTTGTAGAAAACATACAACCCACGAAGAGGGACAATGCAAAACAAATGCATATCTACAAATGAACATAACGGGTAGACATATCTGGAGACCTCCTACCTCTGAGCCATTACTCTGAACATGCACTTGATAGATGAGATTAAGGCTTTCACTGACATCAGGTCGGGACCAGCTTAGCGTCCAGGAGTTATCTTGCTTATGCACACTGACAGGTGATGGCTGTGGCAGGTAAACTGTAAAAAAAAGTCAATGAGTGTCACATTTTGCAGACTAAAATTGCTTTGTTATTGCATTACAGAAATTAAAGCTATTACTTATGAAGCATTAAAAATCAGAAGTGAAAGACAGATAGAAATTAATATTAGAACAACATGTAGCCTCTTGAAATTGATGATACTCACTGTTGCTAGTATAACTAAAGCTTTTTTCTATAAGAACGCTTTGGATCTTCACACTTAATAGCTCTGGTTCCAAAGCTTTAACTGAACATGTAAATTCCACAACAGAAGCTTTATGATGATTGGTGTATTCAGTACAATGTTGACATTTACTGGAAAGAGGAGAAAAAAATAATTAAATAGCTTATATATATATATATATATATATATATATATATATATATATATATATATATATATATATATATATATATATATATATATATATATATATATATATATATATATATATATATATATATATATATATATATATATGTTTTTTATATAAGCTTTATATATAAGCTTTATATATATATATATATATATATATATATATATATATATATATATATATATACACACACACACATAGATACATATATTGTGTATGTGATGTGTAACGAGCTCTCTAACATTCCTCTGTCTTATGTTACCTTGCCTTGTTTAATTTTATTATCAACTTTAGCTTTATTGTCTTGTTTAGGTGTATGACTTCATGCATGTGCTCTGTGCAAATCCATTGACCACATTTATAATATTTACTTAGTAGATTACATATATGAAACTAAGAAAATATTTGCATGAGCTTCTACCTTTTAGCAGAATTGTATTGATATGTGTTTAGTTTACAAATGCTCTACACGCTACTACTCAAAACTGGTAAAATGTAACATAGAAGAAAAAAAAACAGATATGATAATCATAAAATCACTTCATTTATTAAAATATGCGTACCTAAAAGACTTATCTATAATTAAATCATTTTTTTAACAATTATAATATAATATTTTGTTCTTTTTGACTTATTACATAAAGATATCAACTGGCACACAACTAAACAAAAATAAATCAAATAAATGCCAGTAAATTATAAAATTGAAAAAAACTGAATAATTATTAACAAATATGTTGCCCCATCATAAAATATATGAGTTTAAGTGGACTTACACACTGTTTTCACTGGTATTCCAGCACAGGTTATATAAAAGGAACTGGGCATCCTCTCTATGTACCTGCCAACTACATGTAACTCCATCTTCTGTAATTACACAGTCCAAGTTCAAAATATTTTCTGAAACAGCAAAATAAAGAGAGTGGGTTAAACAAGGCTGGCACAGGGAAATGGAAAGGAATGGAGAGATTAAGACAAAATAAACTGACAATTGCTAGTGGGTTTATCAGCTTGAAACATATGGTGTTTGACGTAAATAAAAGTATGGCTGGTAAATAAGAGCTTGGTGTTGTTCAAGAGATGTAGCAAACTTCACATAGTGTAATACTTGTTGAGTGTCTGATAATGTAATGCATTTATGTGAAGCTTTGCTAATTGTAATTTCAGAAAGCAGCCTTTTGTTTCTATTTTGAACTATGTGGCCATTAATATGTGCACATAATTTTAATTAATTGTTATATTGGCTACTGCATTGTCACCAAACAATTTGTGGACAAACAAAAGCTAGCAACTACAGCAGAATGTGTTGTACTGAAACAATTTTTATTATTACTTTTTGTGAGAACAATTTATTATTATTATTATTATTATTATTATTATTGTTATTTTTATTACAAATTTGTGAAAGAATGATACTATAAAGGATCAATAATAAATCAGCTACCAAGCAGTTTAAAAAGCACTTGCTTCTGAATTTGCTTTTTTTTTAATAATAAATCTGTCACTTGTTGGAAGATTGTTATTTTATTTTACTTATGGGTATATTTCAGGTTTAAAAACAATCAAATACCTTTTTCAGTGATCCAGGTAATTGGTGAACTCCAGTCACTCCACAGGCTGGTTGCAAGTCTTGCTCGTACACTAGCCTTATATGAGTAACCAGGCAAGAATTCCCACTTCTTAATTAGCAGCTCAGAGGCATTCTTAGTATCTACTATCTAGACAGGAAAGTAAACAGGGAAAGCAATTACATCAAAACATTCACCAGCACATTTCTTTACCACAGATCCTTATCAGGTTTCAGGCAGCTATAGTAATAGTTTTGGTTTGAATTATCTTTTGTCATCATATTGTCGGTTTTTGAGGTCATCAATTTGTATTTTTTTCTGAATGCTAATGTGCAATATGATGTGAATATTTCTTGTTGATACTTGGTGTTATTCGAGAAAGCAATTGTCAATGTTTATTATGAGTTGAGTCTTCAAAAATTTGTCTAAGATTTTCATTTATGTAACAAGAATTACAAAGATTCATTCAATTATTTTTATCAATGGCATGAAAGGTTCCTGAAGCATAACCCAGCACAAATTACTGCACACAGATATATTCTAAATCTATTTAGGATGGTATCAAACAATTGAGTACATTAATGAAAATAATGTTCAGGTTACTATGTCTTATGATGGATTAAACGGTGCATTATTTCAATTAATTAATTTAGACCATTATCAACTTGCATCTTAAAATTAAACTGCTTAGCAGATGTTTTCATTCTTTTAATCCCATTCCCATCCCCAATCCCAAAGAAAAACTCTATTTTGCATACTGTAAGCTGATGTATAACAATTAAAGTTGTCAGAATTGTGTAATAAAACTCTCTGGGAAAGTGTGTATTTACTCACAGTCCAGTCCTGTCCATGTCTTCTGTACCTGAGCTGGTACATAAGTTTGCTTGTGAGTGGGGATGATGGAGAGTAGGGACTAGTCCAGCTCAGCATTCGATTTCCACCATTAATTTTTCTCTCAGCAAGATTTATTGGGGATAAAACCTTTCCTATTCAACACACACACACACACACACACACACACACACACACACACACACACACACACACACACACACACACACACACACACCATTCATATTACTTTAGAATTTAATAATACATCTTTAAATCGGAGATTTAGATGTTTTATCAGTCCAGCCTCTTTATTTCAAGCTAAGAAAAACAAAAACACAATGAGACGTGCACACACACATTTCTCACCCTGTGCAGTTAAATTGAAAGTTGTGGATTGAGATGGAGAGGATGCATTGAAGAAAAAAGTATGTTCACTTCTAAAAAAGACTTTGGTTTTACTGATACAGCTATGCTTTATTTTTCCACTAGGCAATATAGTGTAATTTTCACGGATACAAAACTGGAAGCCAACGTTATAACTTGGTCTGCAAAAAAACAGAGAAGCAAATAACTGAAAATGTGTAGAAAACTCATATAAACTTTTTCTTTGTTAATGAAATTTATGTAAATAGTATTTTTTATTATAATTATTGCTTACATTTTGATTAATGGCTGGTTTGAGGATAATTTTTGGTCCTCCTCCCAGGTGCAACGGATGTGGGTGGTGTAGTCATTAAAGCACTGCAGAGAGTCCAGCACAGGAGAATCTATAGAAAGTAAGTCACTTGCATTTAATGTTTTCCAAACATATATATTTTCCTTTTTTTTTAAAGCCATATATCATAATTAAAGTCATAGTGGGTGCTGGAGTCAATTCCAGTGCTAGTTAAAACAAACAGGACCTTCTTGTTGTGCAATCATGTTGTTATATTTGGTCTAAAAGACGAAATTTTCTCATTTTCCATCAAACAAACTGAAATAACTTCTACTTTTATATGTTTTATTTATACTATCAAAAATTTCTGTGATTTCACTAACATTTGACGACACTAACATTAATTAAAGAAGTTACGATTTCAGCAAACACTATTGGTTGCTGAACATTCAATTATCTTGCTATTAACAAATTATTAACTGGCAATTTATTCATGGTTTCTCTCACTCTTTTACTTTATGAATGCAAATATGAGGCTTGTCCAATTTCAGCTTCCCATGATACCCTGATCAGAAAGTGCTAATTAGAATAAAGTGGTAAAATCAGTATAAATCATATAAAATTATGAATGATACCACATAAATAATAGAAGGTGTCTAGGTTACAATGAACAAAACATACCGTACATCTATAGGAGTAAAAAGCAATGCTATTCTAAATAAGTGTAGTGGTTACAGTTATAACCTTAAAAGTAAGGGTTTAGATATAGAGATTGATAGTTCTACATTAAATGTTTCACACTTGTTGTGATGTGCTGTTTGACAATTTTCTTTCCTGAAATTTGCTTTCTGTGTTTGTATGTGCTGGATGTTTCATCCGACTTACAATTCTTAGGTGCTGGATAAATAGAGTACTGCTGAAGCTGAGCTCTCTGCACCAGTAGAGACAGGGCTGCAGTGAGGAGTGGCTGTAGTTGTAGTATCATCTTGACTAAAGTAGGAAACCAAAGAGGGCATACCTGATTAAAAAAAATACAGTCTGCATTGTCCTATGAAACAAATGAATTGTACAATGTAATTTGTGAAAGTTATCTTAACGTCTAAACATCTAAACTGCTAAATCAATATTTAAATGTGACAATAATACATTTCTCATTATTTTCTTGAATTTTAAAATTGGATCTATAGTATCAATGTCACAAGTCAACTTAATTATTTCGAACATATATAAAGATGATTTTTTTTATTAGCATAATACTTGTGTGGCATGAGTCATGCATTGTAATGAATTGTGAACCTCGATCCTATCTGTTCTGTCTTATTCATTCAATCTGTAGTATCCTTTTATACTTTTCAGTCTACTGTATTTGTATTTAAATGCAATTATTGCTATTTAATTATTGCTATAGTATTCAGAAATCTAAAAAATATTATTTTAAATAGAATTTAAATTGAAGGCTGTTATATGTTATAGTTATATGTATGAAGTCTGAAATAAATACAATTATATTAAATCATATGACATCAAGGTGGCTTAGTGGTTAGCACGTTTGCTTCTCAGCACTAGGGATTCCGGGTTCGAATCTCCATCTGGGTGGAGGATTCGAAAATGGATTTGAAAATGTTCTCCCCGTGTCCGCGTGGGTTTCCTCCGGGTTCTCCGGTTTCCTCCCACAGTCCAAAAACATGGATCAAGTNTATGTATGAAGTCTGAAATAAATACAATTATATTAAATCATATGACATCAAGGTGGCTTAGTGGTTAGCACGTTTGCTTCTCAGCACTAGGGATTCCGGGTTCGAATCTCCATCTGGGTGGAGGATTCGAAAATGGATTTGAAAATGTTCTCCCCGTGTCCGCGTGGGTTTCCTCCGGGTTCTCCGGTTTCCTCCCACAGTCCAAAAACATGGATCAAGTCAATTGAGTTCTCCAAATTGCCCCATATAGAGTGTGTCTGTGCGCGTGTCTGTGTGAGTGAGTGTGTGCCCAGCGATAGATTGGTGCACTGTCCTGGGTGTATCTGCCCAGCGCCCGAAACTTTCTCCTCTGGATGGGCATGGGGAATCCCCCCTAATATAGGGTAAAGCGGAAGATAATGGATGGATGGATGGATTATTAAACTGAGGGCAGCATGGTGGCTAAATGGTTAGCACGTTCGTCCCAAAGAGCTGGAGACTCAGAGCTAGAGACTACCCTCGCGACCCTAATATAGGATAAAGCAGAAGATAATGAATGGATGGAAATCATATCACCAGATAAAGGCTATAAGTTGGACTCAATTCCTAGTCATATATTCTCAAGAAATAATTATTGTTCTTATAGTAAAAATATAAATGCATAAGTAAAATTTAAAAAAGAAATTCACAGTACAGGCGGCACGGTGGCTTAGTGGTTAGCACGTTCGCCTCTCAGCACTAGGGATTCCTGGTTCAAATCCCCATCTGGGTGGAGTTTCCATGTTCTCCCCGTGTCTGCGTGGGTTTCCTCCGGGTTCTCCGGTTTCCTCCCACAGTCCAAAAACATGGATCAAGTTAATTCATTCATTCATTCATTATCTTCCGCTTATCCTCTATTAGGGTCGCGGTGGGGTTCCCCATGCCCATCCAGGGGAGAACATCTCGGGCGCTGGGCAGATAGACCCAGGACAGGGCGCCAATCCATCGCTGGGCACACACTCACTCACACAGACACACTCTAAACAGGGCAATTTTGAGAACTCAATTAACTTGATCCATGTTTTTGGACTGTGGGAGGAAACCGGAGAACCCGGA
>JAFMOD010000163.1:1412708-1431930 GCA_019802435.1 Corydoras maculifer
CCCGGTTCGAATCCCCATCTGGGTGGAGTTTCCATGTTCTCCCCGTGTCTGCGTGGGTTTCCTCCGGGTTCTCCGGTTTCCTCCCACAGTCCAAAAACATGGATCAAGTTAATTGAATTCTCAAAAATTGCCCCATATAGAGTGTGTCTGTGTGAGTGAGTGTGTGCCCAGCGATGGATTGGCGCCCTGTCCTGGGTCTATCTGCCCAGCGCCCGAGACGCTCTCCCCTGGATGGGCATGGGGAACCCCACCGCAACCCTAATAGAGGATAAGCGGGAGATAATGAATGAATGAATGATTGATTTTTTCCCATCTCCCTCTGGTGGTTGAGTTATTTTTAGTAATTTTGTATACAATTAATATGCAGATCCAATTTATTTTATATGTAGCTCTTAAAATGTGGAAAAAAAGCTTTATATATTATACATATTATTATATAATATATTATATAATATATTATATAAGCTATATATATTTGAACATTTGAACAAAATAGGATGTTTTAAGAATGGTGTAGTCCTGTGCAGCACAGTCAAACATCTGTGGCTGATAAAAAAATTGCTAACAAGGATCAGCTTGATGTACAAACAACAAAACAGTGTAATGGTACTTAATAAATTGTTAGAACCACTTTAATATTGCTCTTGAATCAGCTTTACTGAACTCTTAGGCCTTAGTCTGCTAACAGAGAGTCAATTCAACATTGACAAGAAACAATTAATTTTAAATGATTTTCAAACGAAATTACAAGTTGTAATGTATAAGAAAAGAGGGTGGATATCCCAATCTGGGTGGAGTTTCCATGTTCTACCTGTGTCCGCATGGGGTTCCACGGGGTACTCCGGTTTCCTCCCACAGTTCAAAAACGTGGATCAAGGTCAATTGAGGTCTTCAAATTACCCCATATAGTGTGTTTGTGTGAGTGTATGTGCCCAGTGATAGATTGGCACCCTGTCCTGGGTGTATCTGCCCAGCGCCCGAAACGTTCTCCCCTGGGTGGGCATGGGAACCCCCCCCCCCACGACCCTAATAGAGGATAAAGCGGAAGATAATGGATGGATGATTTCTGCTCCTTTCATGATCATTCTTTTGCAGTGTAGTTTGTACTCACAGGTTCAAATGAGTTATGGACAAAAAATGTATTTGTCGGGTTTAAATTGGGTTTACTTACAATCAGAGTTTAGGAATGGAATATGTGGTAAAAGTTTCACTCCATCTTGAGTCCCAGTGTAGTGTTAAATTTAAGAGCGCAAACAGATAAAAGCAATACAATGCATTATTACTCACAGCACATCCAGACAACTTCATTTGTATTGAGGGAGAAAACCTGGGTGCAACTTAAATCGGGTTATTCTCATCCCTGCTTTTTTATCCTCATCTTTTTCTTCTGGTGAATGTCTTGTAAAAAGTTTATTTTGTGAGAAAAAAAAAACAATAATGTTTACTTTTATGGTTCCACCAACAGTTTCCATATTACTATGTTTTTTATATTCTCAAAAAAAAAAACTAAATACTGTTGAAAATTAATGTATTAAAAAATTAGTTCAACTAATAAACATAGTAATAAAACTTTAGTATTTTGCAAATATAAAAAAGGGTAATACTGTTCTATAAAGTTTACAGTTAATGATTGTAATTCAATAAATATTTACCATTTAAATTGTAATATATTGTCTTTTGTTGGTTTATATTTATAAATTTGTGTCAGTGTTAAAAGTGGTAACCAAGCGTTTGTTAAATAAAAACAGAATTAAACAAGGGTGGATTTGTAGTTTTTTATGACTAGTTCTTGTACTGCAGTTTATGTACTACATTAAAAAATAACATGATTTTGGGCATAAGCAGTAACAGCCCAATATGCTTCTTCATGTCTAAGGTCAGACAGGGTCGTTCTCTGCAGCAACGTTTTCTGGCTCAGCAAGCCTCCGTGGCCCAGCATACATGAGAGAAAAACACTCTGAGCGCATGATGATGTAACACATGCATGTTACATACACGTATCCATACAATCACACACAAGTCCTTTACCTACGCGCTGTATTGAAACCTACACACCTAAGTGCATTAATAGACTGACATAAATGCTCAAAACCATAAAGAAACTGTATAAAAAAGTGCATAATAATCTGCGTTATCTAAGCAGAGTGAAACCCAATCCACCTCCACAAGTCATTGTCAAGCTTCCACACAAAATTACAAATTTATAACAAGCCTATATGAAATGCATTAATCCAGCTACATGAAAAAATGATTGCTTTTCCTGGCTATGTGTTTTGATTGGACATATTAAAACATAATATTGTGTTTAAAATAAAATCTAATGCGGCAAGTAAAATTCCTTACTTATTCTGATTAGAATTTGTTGCTGACATAATACTATTTTTTTTTTTTTTACTAAAGCATTACTAATAATGATTTAATATAATAACTTGTACAATAATTAATGACTTCCATAGAATTTTGATGAAGGTAAATAAACTGAATCATATCTTTTATATGCCTATTATAAGTTCCTCAAGAGAATCTGTAAGTCATCACCCATGAGTCCGTTCTTATTATAAATGTGCGGTCAGAGTTCTAAGACAATGTCCTATTTTACAATTGGTCATTTTCTCAAAGCAGCTTGAAATAACCACAATGCCAGAACCTACTATCAGCAAAACCCATGTGGCAATGGCAAGGAACATCTTCAGAAACCTTAAGATGATCAGCATTCCCATCCTTTTTAAATAGCCCTGAATGGAAGGAAGTAGCAAACATTAATAAAGTAATATAAAGGTGTATATAATTTAGTCATTTTATATATATATATATATATATATATATATATATATATATATATATATATATATATATATATATATATATATATATAGGCGGCATGGTGGCTTAGTGGTTAGCACATTCGCCTCTCAGCGCTAGGGATTCCCGGTTCGAATCCCCATCTGGGTGGAGTTTCCATGTTCTCCCCATGTCTGCGTGGGTTTCCTCCGGGTTCTCCGGTTTCCTCCCACAGTCCAAAAACATGGATCAAGGTAATTGAATTCTCAAAAATTGCCCCGTTTAGAGTGTGTCTGTGTGAGTGAGTGTGTGCCCAGCGATGGATTGGCGCCCTGTCCTGGGTCTGTCTGCCCGGCGCCCGGGACGCTCTCCCCTGGATGGGCATGGGGAACCCCACCGCGACCCTAATAGAGGATAAGCGGAAGATAATGAATGAATGAATGAATGAATGAATATATATATATATATATATATATATATATATATATATATATATATATATATATACTGTACATACAGGTGTATATAAGTTCTGTCATTAGGATTTTGTTTATGATCTAGTAAGTCTATTAACACAGATTAAAGGATTCTATTGGTCATAGAAATATGTATCTCATCTCGGTTTTAACGTCACATGTGACCATTGTGCTGCTTTTTGTGCTGCATGTTCACATGGGCAGGCTTGAAGCCTGGGTTGACTTGCTGATGTGGGAAACCTGAGAAACTGAGCAGTGTCTCATTATTTTCCCAGTCTTTACTTAATGCTATCTGATACAGTTCATTATTGTGGAGGCTTATATTGGTACTTTGTATTACCTTTAAAGTGGTCAATAAGTGGATTTTCTTACTTGTGTATCTCCCAAACATGATTCTAACAAATGTTGACCTGGTATTGCATTTATGCTGAAGTTTAATTTCACTTATTGTTAATGGCCACTCTTTTTGTGCTGTACATGCGGTGTTTGCTGCATGAAGGTTTTGGTTCATTAGCAGCCAGCTGATCTGGGACCTGTGCCTAAAAGCTTTTTCTCATCACCCCGTGAGTCCTACTGCAAGATAAAAACCACATGCACAGAGGTATACACCGAAGCAGTTTTATTTTCAAGGAAATCCCTGCAGGCCCTGGGGAAAACCAAGCAGGGGAGTATGAAGAAGTTTAAGATCAATATTTCACTCCAGTCATCAGGACAGTTCATGCTTTTAGAGTGCTGCTCAAAGGAGTACACTAAAATTAATCTTTTACACACTGTTTCTTCTATACTGTATAGATATGCTGTGTAATGGAGGGTTTTTACATACATCTCATTTAAAACATTACAATTTAGTTAATATAATGTATAAATTAAGAAATGGTGAACATGGTGCCTAGTTGATAAGTCAATAAAAAATAGCTGGGAGTCTTCCTATTGGTATTTTTAGAAATGTTTCTGAGCTATTTGGATGCATAGTGTGGAATCAGATCCTTATCTAATGATTTTCAAGTCCGAAGGTTATAATGTCCATTTAAAATGCTTCAGGCTTCTGACAATTTTAAAACAGGGTTGGAGGATTTTTGTTGATAATAGTCCTGCTGCACCAGATTCACATTATTGTATTTTTACATGTTTCGTATGACTTGCAAACAGATTCAAAAAAACCATAAATGTTAATTGAGTATTACACTAATATTCATGAATATTACACATGACACAAGTGAGCTCATTATTTTTTGTATTTTGAAATGTGATCTTTGTTTGCAAAGTGCAGGTTTGCTTTTAATCCCTAAGGTAAATAAGCTTACTGCTGTGGGACATTCCCTTACAAGTTGCCTCTTCAGAATTCTGAAACACCAATATTTTTAAATATAGATTATAAATATGTTTATTAGCATTTAGATTGAAACAATTTTTATGTAAAATTACTTGGATTTATTTTAGAATGGAAATAAGGCAAACATTACCTAGTACTAGTATTACCTGTACAGCTTGTACAGTGAACACAAAGGATATACTCATACCAATAGGATAAAATGGCAGTTACAACAATAAAAAAAATAAATTAAAGTGGCTGATTTCGAATGTGACACAATGCCGGCTCTAGCACAAAACGTCCTTTAAAGCCTAAAAGACAAAGGTTGACCATTTAGAAATAAGTTCTTGGTCTTGTGGAGAGCGTGATTGCCCTTTTATTGATTGATTTTTGGTTCAAACTAATAACAAATACTATACCTTTAGCTCAAAAAAAACACTGAAAAGTTTGACACTGCTCACACATGGAAGCTCTTCCATCAAGAGGTACATGTCATTGTGAACAAATCTTGTTTGCCTAATCTTACACATTTATTCTAATTGCAGAATCATTAAAAACTACTGTACAGACTTTTGGCTTGCAGTGTATAATTTGTACAGCATTTTATGTCTCTCCACTGTTTTTCGGGAATCAGATTTTTTTTTCTTCACACTTCATAGAACTTTGCATTTAACTTAGGGTTGTTGCTTGATATCTACCACATGTTTTGTTTGGAGATGAGTTTGTAATGTGCTTTATTATGTATTATTAATTATAAATTGCTATAGTTTATCCATGTCTTGTTTTTCTGTGCTAATTGTCCTAGATTGGTATAAATCTGTTTTGTATAGTTTTTTTATGTAAAAAGCTGGATATAACCACTTGCTTACAACTGTGGATATTGTTGATTTAGTGCTTTTCACATGTTTTAATCTTCTTTTTAGAATGACAAGGGCAGCACTTTAGAAACAAAGTTTATTATATCTTGAAGAAAGGATGCATTTGCCATTATGCTCTCTAATTGGTTGGTGCTATGTGATAAGGGAATCTGAGCTAGTGGGTGAGAATTGGCTACACATAATTTGGTATATATTTGCACTTCACAAAAAACATTTGTTGCAAGGATTATAGCAAACTAGAAACTAGGTCTAGGAACAAGCAATTGTTAGGTTCAGCTGCTTCAAATAATGGTAAATTGCAGAAGAAATATTGTGAATCTGCACAAATATTACATTAATGCAGACCCCAAGCAGGAATGCTCGCTGGCTGAAAACTAGTTCATGCAGACATTAACATCTACTGGTTAGCTCGTTTGCCTCTCTCAGCGCTGGGGATCCAGGTTCCATCTGGGTGGAGTTTCCATGTTCTCCCCATGTCTGCATGGGTTTTCTCCAGGTTCTCATGTTACCTAAAAACATGGATTTAAGGTAAATTGGTGGCTCTAAATTGTACCTTATATATGTTTCTGTGTGAGTGTGGGCCCAGTGATATGCGACCTGCCATCACCCCCCCCCCACCCACCACCACTACATGTCTAGTCACGAGTAGGATTAATTGGAAAATAATCAGATGAGAAATTTACATGGAGTTTCACAAAAAAATACAGAACATGCAAATTACACTAGAAATCGCATGCATTGGTGACCTTGAAGTCTTTTCTAACAGCTGTTGTGCAGTTAAATTCTGCATTTTTGATGACAAAACTGCCTACGTAAAGGAGGCAACTTATTATTTAAGCTTAGACAATTCACATTTACAAAATTCCAACCTTGTCTTTGCCTAATATTATAATGTGGTTTTTTATTTTAAGCTTTAACTCTTCTACTACATTATTAAGTTTAATCCATCCATGTAAATATCCACCAACTAATTTAATGTCTGTGTAATTTCTACAATGTATTCTTTATCTACTTTTTCCCTTTTTTTTATTTATTTTTTGTCATTTTGCCAACACCTTATATTAAACAACACACACACACATACCATGTGCTCCCTCCCTCCATGCCTCCCTTCATCTTTCACTCACTCTCTCCCTCCCCTTTATCTCACCTCCAACCAGTGAGCGTTCCCTCTTCATTCTGCTCCGTTTTCCTCTGTATCTGTCTCTCTTTCTTATTCTCTTTCTCTTTCTCTCCCTCTGTCTCCCTGCCTGGCGAGCTGTGACTCCCGGACGGTTAACTGCTCCACACAAGCCTGTGCAGCTGCATCAAGCAAGGACCCACACTGTTAGAACCAGCTAAAGACAGAACACGCTCTTCTCACCAGGTAAGCAATAGAACCCACTCAGCACTGAGAAAATGTGGATAAGCAGACTATCAACAAAGGATAAGAAGCAGGACATGCTCAATTAAGGAACAGTACATGCCTGAGAAAAGACTTATTACACACCACGAGACAGTCAGGGGAGACATAATACATATAGAGGACAGGATGCCTTTATCATAGAGTATTAAACCAAAATGTTTTCTACTTTAGGTAAGTGACAGAACACACTTCTGACAGGGTTAAGAGACAGTCACCTGTAAGAGGTAATGTAGAGAAGAATAAAAGTGGATATCCAGTTTTTGCACATGTTTTTGTTTGCATTGCATATTTAAAGTGCCATGAGCTTTGGATTAAGCAATCCGCTAAGTGATTAAATAACATGACTGTCATGGCATGTAGAGTGCGAGACACTGCAGAAGAGTTCAATGCAGTGAGTCAAAGTCAGCATCGCTGAGCAGGAGGAGCGAGCAAGGTTGTGAATGGGAGAGTTAGGGAGGAGAGTAAGCATGTGAAGGCATGGCTCGGCTGGAGAAAATGAAGTGTGGAATCACATATTAGACATAGAAATAAGTGATGGTCAAAGGCAGGGGAAAGCAGAATTCGGAGAGCTCGCTGCGGCTGCAGCATTATCTTTGTCTAATACTCCAATCACAAACCCCAGCTGAGCTCTGAAAGCCCGCCTGTGCTATGTGTGTGGAGCAGTATGTGAATGGACTGCACAAAATAAATGACCGAAGCCTTGACTAGTTCTCCTTCTTTATGTGAATGAAGAATTAATCTTTTATTAGTGCAACCAATCAATAAGACACCTCCACCCTCTGTGGGTGTTCCAGTGCAGTGCTGATGAAGGTTAAATGAATGGTAAGGTTCATTTAGACATTTATGTAGCTTTTCACTGTTACTCTCTGATTTTCTTACCATCTTTGTTTCTTCTTGAGTCGATCTGTAAAGCAAATTGTCAATGCAAACACAGCAGCACAGAGAAAATGTCTCAGATGCCGCACTCAGATCAGCAGTAAATGTGTGTGTGCAGAAGTGCATGTTGCTGCAGAGGTAATGAATAAACTGATAAATAATACATCAAAATAAGTTAGGGAAACATAAGAATGGGGTTGCAAAAATCATTTAAGTATATCTACAGTGTAACAATAAAATACTGTTATTCTGCACAATCATATTTTTGCACAATTTAGCTGATTAATTTGATGCTTAGTGTGGGTTTAATTGGCTGACCATCACAGTCTTAGTTTTAGTCTATTTAGATATGTTTTACATACCTTTATGAATTAAGTTTTTGCAATTTAAATGACCATGAAAATTTGCTGTTAATTCACTCAGCAGAAAATGTGCACATTCATATACAAGAAAAAGTATGTGACCTCCTTATAGCCATATCTGTATGAACTAGTCTCATTTCACAGATCAAACACTCTCCACTTCTTTGAGAACATTTCATATAACTCCACAAGGAGTATGATGGTGGGAATTTGTAAATAATTTAATTAAAAAAAACATTTAGGTTGAAAAATCTATTTGAACTCTTTTTTTTTTTTAAACTGCACTAAGGGGATGGGTCCTTTACTGAGCCTTGGTCTTCACAATCAATTGACTGGCTTCAAATCAGCCAATTTACCAAAAAGTCAATCAAAATACAAATGATCTTTGTTATAAGATCTTTTTGTTATAAAAAGAGAATGCAAACCAGTAAGCCACTATGCTGACATTAGTGATCATACTACACGACATGCACATTTAAAATAAAATGTCTAGCTGTGGGTTTCTTTCTAATATATATATAAATAAATATAAATATATATATATATATATATATATATATATATATATATATATATATATATTAAATATTATTTATTATTAAGTTTGCCTTTTTAAAGTTTTTTTTAGTATGCGTTTGCAGTCATTACATATAATTTCATGCTTTAAATTCTTATTATTTATAACACTTGTCTATTAACATTTTGCAATGCAAATGGATTAAGAACCAAGTGTTCTGTTTGTGCTTAATGTTCTTTTAGTTTGAAGGTGACAAAACAAATATAACGATAAACAATATGATGGATGTATGATTTTTTTACATGTATTTATAATAATATGGTTAAATAATATGGTTTAATGAAACATATTTATTGTAAGAATTTAAAAAGAATAGCAAGAAAACTCAGCTTTTATTCAATACATGGTAGCAGCTACACTGCTGCAGTGGCTCCTAAAGCTCTGCACTGATGTTAACTCATTAGCATGCCTCTCAAGACTGGCAATCATGCATGCTAACACAGACTGCTGCACTTGGTGTGCATGGGTATATTTGCACCTTTTTAAAAAAGCTGATTGACTATTAAAAGCATTTGTTATCTTAAGCAGCCAACACGTGCTGCTCTGCGATAGCTTTCTGTGTGTCTGTGTATTTGGGCAAGTGTGTATACATTCATGATAAGGATTGGTTGACTACTAAGATAGATAACAATTTACATATGCATTCACTGTCCACTTTGTAATGTACTCTGTTTTTTTTTGTATATTTACGTTCAATATTTGTACTTCCACTAAATATATAAATGCATTTTGCATATTACAAACTGAAATCCCTCTGTTTCTTTACAAAGTTCTGTTAGTCTACATTAATAATATGTATGTAGTACTTATTGTGTGCACTGTACCATTGATTCAAGTTTGTACGCAGTAGTATGGCATATATTAAATTAAATCATGGACATCTTTCTATGTGCTCTGGGTTAAGTGAACCCCACACGTCTGTCCATTTTCTGTCTCCCTCACTCCACCCCTTCCCAGTGCCATGGTAAAAAGATCAGGGAGCTACCAGGGAGACAGCCTTCACACACAATTATTAGCTGAACAAATCCACCAGAAAGTGACTCTGATGGCAGAGATCCATAGGAAAAAAAAATACACTTCAGTGTTTCATGGCATGTTCTACTGGCCATTCTACAAGAGCTATTAATTAACTAATTGATCAACATCCTATTAAAGAGAGCTAGGATGGACCTCATCTTTGCAGCATGGATATGCCTTTTTGTATTAGTTATAGTGGATAATGCAACATAATATCTGGAAGTACATAAAGATATTATCTTCCTTTACAATTGGCCACAAGCAACAAATGAGGACAGACCTAAATATTCCTAAATATGCGTGGCTCACCAAATCTACAATGTATGCAATGGATGAGCTGAAAGTGTGATATCTGGGGTTCCACGTGGTACATGCATCTCCAAACCAAAAAGGAAGTTAGATAGATATCAGGACTGGGTGGTTATTACTGTGATGTTGTATTTAACTATTCAGACCTTTACCTTACCTCATGAAATAAAGGAAGCCAGTGGGATTTTTAAAAAAGTTTATGCTGTAGTAAAAATGTGCTGCCTAAATTCTGACTTTACTCTCCCTTTTGTTTTACAGACTGACACATTGAACAGAGGGATGTGTGCAGTCATGTGCCACATAAGTGAAGAGTATTTGTAATTAAAAAACATACTTTTTTCTTAATACTCAAGCACCTAAACATTAAGAAGGGCCATACCAGCTGTGATGTGCTTTCTGTTAGTTGAAGTACATTGAAGATATAATATTGCCAATGTAATACCCACATTCAACCCACACAGCCCATGGGTGTACATGCAAACCCCACACAGAAATAACATAGTCTGCTCTTCATAGGAGGTGAACAATAAGACCAAATTGACTTCTATATCTATCTATCTATACAACAGAAGGCCCTTGAGTTATTTGTAAGCTTCATGTAAATGGCATAAAATCCTCTGCTTTTGTTTACTGATGCAAATTAATTGGTTACAATTAAAAAAAAAAAACATTTTGCAGTGTATGTAGAATTAATATCATAGTAGTCCACATTCATAGCATTTAGACTTTAGACATGGTGGATTTGTATGAAGTAAGATTGACTCTATGATAAAACGTGCCATATTTGTGACTAGGTACAGTTTTTTGGTAACTTTACTGTTTAATGTTTTTTGTAATGGGGGTGTCTATGCAGCATCTCTTCTCTTGGCAGTCAGTTTGTGCAAGTGTAGGTGTGAGTGTAGGAGAGAGCTGACACTAATTGAGTATTGGCAGATACAAAATGCAACTGTGTGTGTAAAGTATCTGGAGAACGTAGGCATCTTAAATCAAACTCCACTTTTTTTCTCTTTTACTATTGCTATTTCTTTCTTTCTCTAAATTTCTTGCGCTCAATAGCACAGTATTTTAAAATTGACATTGATGAGAAAAGAAAATACTGTGAAAACGCTAAGGCTGTCTGTCACGATTGGGGATAAAAACCTTGAACCTCTTTAACACAACCAAAGTACTGATGTTAAATAAGTCCAATAATGTCACAGTCACTGGACAGTGGTGTTTTTGTAAGATTTCTTTGCTTTTATTAGTGATGTTTAATACTTTTTCTACAGGATACAAGCACTAGACATTTTAGTCAAAGGTGTGGTATTTCAGCAGCCACATACTTCATTTTTATACAGAAATTTACACATAACAAATAAGATTCTTATTATACACACAAAGATGAACAGAAAAACTAAATAATTTATCTTAATATACCAAAATTTAAAAAGATTAGGTTTAAAATACAAAAAGCTTTAATACAATAATCTGTAAATAATCATTACAGTCTTTTGCATGAAATTCTAAACTAGATTTTAGGATGTTTTTACCATGATTATAAAGATCAGATTCAATGTTATTCTTTTAAGAGTTTCCTCATGTATTCACAATATTATAAGCATTTTTTGCCATAAGCATTTTTTTATTATAATTTCATCATTAGCATTTTTTTTCATACATGGTTTGTACTTTCACACTCTTTTGTTTTAGTATAGAGCACTGCACCATGCAGCCTTAAACACAAAGATCTGCAGCAATGATAACTGCACAGTGGAGTGTGCTGCAAGCTAGCAAGGTCATAAGCAGCTAGACGTATACATATCTGTGTGTGTGTGTGTGTGTGTGTGTGTGTGTGTGTGTGTGTGTATCAGTGTACATATCATTGCAATGTTAATAATGTTCAAGGAAAATTAGGAGTATGAAATCTGAAATGAGTCTGAATTATTTTGTTGTCACATAGGTGCAAGGCTTTCTTTTCTAGTTAAGCTGTTGTGCATTGTTTATTTGTAATACTATATTATAATAGATGTTTAGTCATTTGCCTTCCATTTTTTGCCACTTCTGAACTTTATTTTTTATTTATTGATTTATTTATTCTGCCAGCTCCAACTGGTTTCGAGCTGGAGTTGGTGTAATGCAACTGTCACCCCACATGAAAAATATCAACTGCTGGCTGTGACCTTGACAGGGACAAGTTGCATGGTTACAGCTTAGGTGCAGTATTTGTGTGTGTGGTATGTCTGTGTAATCATGAGTGTGTTCCAGGAGGATGGCATCATTAATATATTACCACCTGCTAATTATACTTTTACAATGATGCTTTCCTGAATGAAGTACCATTCATTCATTAATATACCCTTGTCTTAAACATCAGTAGTTTGTTAGGTCAATAAACATCTTACAGCTTACCTAAGGAAACTGTAAGATTTATTTCAGCAAAGTGAAAAACAAATTAGCCATGAATCTTTCTCCTGCTCCCTCCCTTTCTTACCATCATGTTACATGTCTTTCCCCCTGAGTGAAATACTATCATTTCACAAGTTTGAATTTGTGCTCTATTTTAGAGTCATTATCATATTTTAGCCATTTATGCCAGTTTCCATTTTTACCCATGCTCAGAGGTCAGGTAGGTGGAGTCTAACTTTAGCTAACACTTAGATCACTGGTGGTGCTCTGTGACACTGCATTCAATTAAACAGTTCCTGACCTCTTAAATGAGGCCATCACTTGGGTAGAACTCTGCTGGGGAAGTAAGCTAATATGGTCTTTAATCTTCTCCTTTTTTCAGGTGCAAAATGGTATGTGCTTTGAATAAGTGAACAAATACTCAAAAATAATTAGAGATTAGTCTTGTAAACTTTTAAATGACAATGGTATAAAAAAACAAAAACAAATGTTTTCGATATAATATGTATTTATTTTCTAAATATCATCAAATCACAATAAGAGTGAAATGCAAAATAAGAGTGAAACCATTCCACAGTGTTGGTAGCAGTTAGTATTGAAACATTGACACATTGCCATTTGACAATTAATACACAGCTTATACAGTTTCAGCTTGCTTGAGATAAAAAAAATATATCAAAGTCTTAAAAGATTTGAATTGAAGAGACTTAAAACCAATATAATAAAAATGTTTATGTGTAATAAAGAAGACCCAATGGAGATCCTGAAAGTAGCATTACTGACTATAAATATAGTTTAAAATGACAGAAAATAATTAGCTAAAGAAATTCACAATCCTTTAACGTGTAGATCAATTCACTCCTATGAAGTTTGTTTTAGAGAAAACTAGAGGAGAATGACCCAGTTGATAATGATCAGATGAGAAACTGAGTAAAATGGAGTGGGAAGTTTCTAAGCATAGGGATTAGACATGGTGCCTTTTCTAATTCAGCCTATGAAATGGATGAGAGGCAGCTAAAATGCTTTTCATGCTTTGAAACAGGATCTGGACTCTTGACATAATGCTACTGTCAATGCAATGATGATGATGCTGATAACTGAGAAAACAAAGATCTTTTGGTGTGTATTTAGACCGTAAATACCCCCTCCCAGACCAAACATATCCCATCTATTTTTGCACGGGCACACCAGAGCCAGTAGTGGTCAACGGTAAAGACAACTTAATGATATCATTGATGACACTTTTCAGAGTAAGTGTCTCTCAAATGATGTATTTTGTTTATTTCCCCATTGCCCTGCCCCATTAAACAGCAATGCCACTCTGCATCAACCACTCTCAAACAATGTGAGCAAAAATAAGCAGGTCTTGAGAGCACGTTATTAACAAAACTACAGCAAACATTGCACTGGCTATAAGCAACCAGATGATCTCATTTTTCACAACACAACTTAAAGGTAAAAAGCTTGGAGCAGTATTCAAAAACTATTCTTTATTAATAGCATGCTATTGGTTCTTATATTTCTCTGCACATTCTCTGGGACATTAAATAGCGAAATGACAAAAATCACATTATAAATATAATATCTAATGGATAATGTTAATATCCAAAGTCTAAAGTTATTAAAGTAATCTTGGTTAAGGGTTAGCAACTATCCATTCATGCTTGTAGTATATCATAATGGCATTCTAGCACATATATTTAATTTATTTATTGCATTTTGTCGAGTATCAGCAAGTTTGTGGCATTTATGTGAACTTCTAGATGGTTGTTTGATACTATCAAGTGTCAGCTTTGTCGGCCATGTATTCTATTTCCCACAGATCTCAACAAAGAGGAAAACATGGGACAAGTAACATGCTGCTCTGTCTCTCAGTTCTTGTAATCTGTTGTTGTATTGGTATGGCCGGGGGTAATGACTAACATGCAGTTTGACCAATGTTTCTAAAAAGAACACCTGACCAACTAAAGGCAGCAAATGAGCAAGTGGCCTTTAACAGGGTCAAAGCAATGCACAGTGATAGAGAAGGTTGAAACAAAGCAAAGTGGAATTATAGAAAATATAAGTACATTAGAAATTAGCAGCATTATGTTAATGCTTACTTGTTTGACAAAAAGACATATTTTAAGCAATTTTTAAATAAGGAATGATAGATAGAGTTGGGTGAAAGCTATTTGAAGATTAGATGTTTATTATGTTTATTTAGAATAAAAGCTAGTGGAAATAAAACTGTGATCTGGTATTGTTGGGTAACTGCTGCCAGAAATTGTATTAGGCACAGCAGTGTGATAATGCAGGTTGACTGGATCTAACCACATAAAACAGAAAAACAGAAAAAGAAAATCAATAATTTTAAAATTTATTCAATTAAACATAACACATTTTCCATACTAGACATAGCAAAAAACAAAATGAATGGCACGTGACCACTACAAACAAAACTATGATTCAGGGAACACTCTTGCAGTCTTGTGCACAGATGTATACTTCAGAGAGCATGCACACCTTTTACAAAAATAGAAAAAAAGGGAAAAAAACAAAAAAAAACAAAGGGGAGGCACCTCAGCGCTAGAAACATAAATAAAGGATAGGTGTGCATCAGAAAAATACTTTACACATACAAAAATAAGTGTATATATATGCTACTATAACAGTAAGAATACAGTATTCGTGTGAAATTAAAGCTAGTAGGAGTTAAAGAATCTGAAGGACAGTATTAAATGATTAGCTTAATATTTCTGAATTATACTTAATCCATCTTTGCCAGTTTTAATTGAATTACAGTAGTTCACCTACTTTGATTGGGTTATATAAGCTCAATAGTGCATAAACAATTATGGGTGTCTGTGATCTCCCAAATATGAAAAGTGCTGACTTGCTAAATTTTGTATTAGCAGAAGGAAAGTGAGAAAGAGAGACTTCACCAGAATACTGATTTCATATAGCTACTGACTGCCTAAGCTGTGGATATGACATGAATATGAATATCAAGAGAAGTATATCTTTTATAAAAGGTAAGAGTGAAAAAGATTTACAACAGTGGACTGAGAGAGGTTGGATTTAGACGAAAGGCAGTAGAAAGCTTAGAGGGTTAAAATAAGTAATGGTAGAAAGATAACAGAATATGATGGTCTGCTATAGTGGTGAATATTATACTTTGGATGGTGCTTTAGATCTGTACATGGATAACTGAATTATGTATCTTCAAGCATATCATGTGATTTTCCACTTAAATATATTTAACTTAAGCTGAACTGCAATATTTAAAATATTACTGCATGTGGCATTTGCCTCTAATAATTTGTAATCGTTAGAGTACACAAAAAGGACAAGTTAAAAATCTGTGCATAATTTAAAACATGAGTATATTTTGAAGTTTTATATTTTCCTTTCTACCAAAGTACAGTAAATGATAAAGATTAAATCTGACATGGACAATGAGATTTTCTATCTTTATAAGGGACATTTAATTTACTGCCATGGAAGTGTTCTTTGGTAAAACAAAAAAAATTTTTTTACATGCTTTTTATTTGGGTCTCAACACTCATGCGACCATGTGAGATATGCAGTATGTTCAAGAATATAAAAGCCACTCTGAAAACTGTTAAGATTATGGTACACAGACACACACACTATATAGGGCAATTTAGATAGGGGGGATTTAGAGCAGACAAATTACTTTAATTCCATGTTTTTGGACTGTGGGAGAAAATTGGAAGCCAGAAAAAAACCCATGGAGAGAACATGGAAACTGGATTCCAATCTAGATCCCAAGCACTTAGAGGCAGACGTGCTAAGCATTACACCACCGTGCTGTCCAGTAGTAAACCAATGTAGAGTAAACAGTTAGCAAGGAACACTATGTTAATTTTTTTTTTAGATTAAGTCACTGGGTAATACATAGAAAAGAGACTTACTGTGGTGAAAATCAGACTATAGTCATGGTAGAGCCCCTCGAGTCAATGTATGACCCAATATTCTGTGTATGACTTCATTTTTTCCTTTAGGATGTCTTGAGGACAATGTGGTTCTAGTCTGATACCGTAATGGTTGTTAAAGTTCTTTAATAAATTAAAAATTGGCCTTGTTTTATAACATAAGGATTATATAAACATATGTCATAATTTTTGTTATGATTTCACCCCTTTCTTGTAATGTCATATGAACTAGCACAGTTCAGGCTTTTATCCTTATCTTTTGTTCTGTTGTTCCTCTCCTGCCCTCTTTTCTGGTTTCACACCATTGAAACTGCATAATTCCAAACAGCCTATTTAGTATTCCTGCTTTCTGATAACAATAAAATGACCATTTCTTTTCTTTAATTGGTGTACTGATAGATGACAATTTGTAATTTTTATCAGTGTAATTACTCAAATGCAGGCTGTTTAGAAAGCCTTAAACAGCTTGATTAAAAGCACCTGGTGGTGTCCAGTGGCTCTTGTGTAGAGGGGCTTTGTGGCCAAGCAGGTGAGCACACATTTTGTGTAATAGCAGTGTGGCATGAGAGGATTTGGCAGAGAGCATTTTCTCCAGACTAAAAGGTGTTGTAATGAGTTGGCACTGAAGTCAATCCTTTTTCACATGCAATTCACGTCTGTCACAAACCCATGGTTTCATTTCAAAAGACATATTCTGAGTTATTGACTTGTCAAATTATTTTTAAACAAAGGCTTTGCAAATGCTTACTTACGCCGTTTAAAAGAGTGAAATATAAAATGCTATACAGTTTTTATTCAGTGGCATTTTACCAAATGATACTTATTAAGAAATCATTTAATAATCGTATAACTTATAAATTAAATACCTTTTTATATGCTATATATTAAGTGTGTGTTTCTTTAAATGTCTGTGCTGAGTGGCGAAGGACATCGTTTTTGGGTGAGCAAATTTTGCAACATTTGCAGCATTTACTTTATTTGCAATCCTGACCAATTGTCCTGTATATACAGAACTAAATGTTAATATCATGCTTCATAGTAAGTACTGTGCATTATAGGTGATGTGTTGTAATCTCAAAGCACAAAATGAAATCAGTATTTTTTTAATCAGACCATGAATCATTTTTTCCATATGGCATCCGAATAGTTTTTTTGTATAATAAACTTTATTTTAAAATCAGATTTAAATTAAGCTTAAAAGCCAAAGGTCCTTTTTTTTACAGACTGATCACTTTTTAGCCACAAGGACTTGTAAGTGCTTCAAAGCAGACATTTGTGATGTCAGTGAATGCTGCAAGTTGCTTTAGATAAGTCTGTATGAGAATAATGGACCTGATTGTTTGGACATTAACATTAAACATTAACTAATAGCATTAATCAGATTGGTGGAGAAATAATTGCTTTTCTAAGATCAATACTAATGTGTTTCCTCTTTGGCATTGTGTTAACACACACGAGTGCTCCAGACTAGCTGCCAAAAGTTCTTCTCTGACTGACTGCAACATACCCTCTTAATTCCTATAAAAGCAATAAAGGTGTACTTCATTTTTCACACTCCATTTCTGCTATTTGGTCCGAATTTTGTTAAATAAGTAATGAGTTGTGATTTTTCAATTGTTGCTTTCTGATATATCAGGGGTGCAATAGCTATACAGCTTATTCTCATGATAGAACCTTATATTAATCAATTAATTTATTGATCATTTAAACAAATATAATTTGTGACACTTCGAAATGTTATTAAAAAGAGATTTATATGTAGGTCTTGATTAGTGTGCTGTTTTACCAAAAATGTACAATCTCAATAGCTGGAGATACAGATGAATGAACGTATAAATATTTTAATCAATGTTCATGTGACAGGAGAAATAAACAGGATGGATGGCTGATCAGTATTAAATCCATTCACTATGAAATCCAGGGCAATAATGTATTGTTGAGATTCACATGAGAAGAGAAACTAAGCACGCACGCACAGTTTTGCTGAAGTGCTCAGTTTTTATGACTCACCCACATAAGAGTGAGACTATTATATGAAGAGCTTGACATTCTTTCCACATTAGATTATAATTTTATAAAAATCACAAGTAAATTAAAGGAAGATAACTGCATTAAAATGTTTAAATGTTAACTTCTTGGATGTGTTAATGTATTTACACCTCAAAATAAACAGTGTAACATAGAATTTGACATGAGCAGCTATTCATTTTGTAGTACATATTGTACAAAGGCTTATTCAGATGGTGAATAACAAAGCACCCCTGCATTTAGACTCTACTAAAGAAATCCATCCATTATCTTCGGCTTTATCCTTTATTAGGGTCGTGGGGGGCTTCCCCATGCCCATCCAGGGGAGAACGTCTCGGGCGCTGGGCCGATACACCCAGGACAGGGGCGCCAATCCATTGCTGGGAACACGCTCGCTCACAGAAACACACTCTATATGGGGCAATTTGGAGCATTCAATTGACCTTGATCCATGTTTTTGGACTGTGGGAGGAAACCGGAGAACCCGGTGGAAACCTACACGGACACAGGGAGAACATGGAAACTCCACCCAGATTGGGATTCGAATCGGGAATCCCTAATTCTGAAAGGACAATGTGCTCCTTAAAATTTAAAAAATCCAAATTTTGTTAAAGGCTGCATTAAAATGCACGATGGTTTAGTTCAAGTTCAAGTTATTTATTTATATAGCGCTTTTTACAACAGTACATTGTCACAAAGCAGCTTTACAGAATGAAAAGCCTTTAAACCCCCAAAGAGCAAGCCGAAGCGACAGTGGCAAGAAAAAACTCCCTTTTATGTTGTTATTCAAGGAAGAAACCTTGGGAGGACCAAGACTCAGTGGGGGACTCATCCTCCTTGAGCGGCCAGGCAGCAACAACAATGTAGGACAGCCGTGT
>JAFMOD010001630.1:0-50086 GCA_019802435.1 Corydoras maculifer
TAACACACCATTGTCTTTGCAAATACCCAATTAGCATTTAAACAGGGTTATGGATGAGCTAAACACAATTACTATGATGACTGCATATAAAAACTTAATATATATAAAAAGTCTTTTCATATTTTGCACTGTAACTGTAACCTCACTTGGTGACAAGTTTCGTTACATTTCAGCTATTGGCACCTTTGCTAGTATTATTGTATTTGATGCAGTTTTTATGGCAGAACATTGGGTACTTGATTGTCTTCTGTAGTCCTTAATGAAATTTAAAATTGCAGAACAATGTGTTGTGATTCCCTTCGGTCCATGGACTTATCCTCACCTACAGGTTTACAGTCTGATGTAACAGGTGGCTGAATTTAGTGCTTTATGTCAAGCTTGTTATTTCACCATAAAATTTGCAAAATCAGAATTGTTATGGAAATTATTTAGAAAAAGCTTCTCTGGGTTCCACTAATTGTTGTTTGGTTGGAAATAATTTGACTGGGTTGATTTTCACATTTTGATTTTTGCTTCTCCCTTTTAACCAAAGGAGCCACTAATACTGGTGCTGACCATAGGTCTGATTACATAATAAGTCATGTAGCATACAGTAAAGATAATGACATAAAATAATAGACTAATTGCTTACTTAAATATTAAATAGAAGGATAAATTAGTTGGTTTTCAATCTGCCCCATATGGAGTATGTGCGTGTATGGGTGAGTGAGTGTGTGCCCAGCGATAGATTGGCGCTCTGTCATGGGTGTATCTGCCCAGCGCCTGAAACTTTCTCCCTGTGATGGACATGGAGAACCCACATGCAACGTTAGTACAGAATTAAGTAGAAGGTAATGTGATGAGAGTCTCAGATGAATAAAAAGACTTAAACACAGGATTGGAAAAAACATGATATATTAGGGTAATTCTTGCTATTTTGCTATATATACAATATTCTTGGCAATATGACATAACACTTATTTTACGCAAAAACATCCACACACACCAAACACTTTAAGAACTGCTGTGTGTCTCTCTCTCACACACACACACACACACACACACACACACACACACACACACACACTAGTTTCTACTCTTTGAGACACTGTGCTACTTTATGAAATACTGCCTTGTCATCCTAAGTGACTCAGGTAATGAAGATATACCATGCATAACTGCATAATGTCATTTGGTCTAACAAGTGGGAATATTACTATTATCACAATGTTTGTTTTTATATATACTGTTATTAGTGTGAACTATATGATAATGACACGCCCTTATTTTTTTAGAAAATTCTGATTTATTAATTTATTTTATTCCATTATATTGGTACAGTAGCCAGTTCTAGCCTTACTGACATCTTATGGTTAAAAGGGGTTGTTAAGCAAACCTATCAAATTTAAATTTAGTGGTAACATGTCCACATATTTTTGATTTAAAAACTATTTTGTAGATTGGTTGTTGTATACATCAGGATTACCATCCATAGAATATTTGTGATTTTCAACATTCCCTATGCTTTAACTATTTTTTTCCCTTACTGTTTTGAAACGGCTTCCAACAGATCATTTAATATCCTTTTACATTTTCATTTAAACGGCTGTTTTAGTAGTGTGGGAAAACGTTTGTTGAATCGCTGTTGCATCAGTTTCACTAAATACATTTTCCTTTTAAAATGCCACATTTTTATTGCAGATGTTTTATGCGGACAGGTGCCAAATATATAGAGACAGTATTGTATACATATATATTGCACAATTATTTGTCGAACAAAGCCGTTGTAATTGTTGCATTTTTTGTAGATTTTGTATGGTAAGCTGTCCCTGGAGGAGTTTATTAAGAGTGGGGAAAAAAGTGACAATCCATTGTGCGACTGTGGCATTGTGACCCAAGCAGTGCTGGACAGTTCTGATAAATGTGTCCACCACATTATCCTCCAGTGTTTTATTTATTTTATTAAGGTTTGTTTAATGTATATATAATAGGGCATTGACCAATTTATTTAGGTAAAATAATTCATGATGAAAATATATGGGAAAAGGTTGAGCATGTAGCCACATGCAGTAAGAATTTTATTTTTATTTTATACAGCGTTTGTATGGTCTGATTTTGGTTTTGTTAGTTTTAAGGTCTCATGGTTTTCCTTTTCCTTAAGTGTAAACTAGGTTGGTTATTGGTGCACTCTTTCACTCTGCTTTAAATTTCTACACAGTGATAATCTTTTAAACATAAACATACTGGTTAAATTAAACTACCACATTAAGCTTTTAGTAAACCATTTGTGTTTCAGAAGTATTTTGTCTGAGGTTAACTTTCATTCCTTGTTTTGGCCTTTAACATGCTTGTTATTATTCTCTAGCTATTGGAGTTCCTCTTTCCAACAGATATAAAATTCAGTCCTGATCCCATGTCCTAAACCTGTTCTCTAGATGATCGGTGTGTTTCAGATTAAATGCGGCTGGATGTAGGGGTGAAACTAGATTCTCTAGGAAGTGGAGTTCCAGGAACAGAGTAAGTGGTGATCAGGATGAATCAGCTGTGAGGATGCTGATCCTCGGGGCAACGGAGACCAGTCCCTGGAGCAAGAAGAGGATGCGTCTCTGGATGTGTCAACAAACCTATTCAGGGTGGTATAGAGGTATTGCTAACTCTGCTTTTAGAAAGTGATGACGACGAGGGTGCCGCTGCTGATGACGTAGAACCGCTGACAACAAGGGAGCTGCCATTAAAGACAACGATGATGACAATGATAAAAGGAACTGATAGAAGGAACTTCAAGAACCGACGAGGGAATGCTGGGACTACAGAACTAAAAGACTAAAGCAGATACTGACCGGGAAAACAGAACCTTGAATTATCTTCAGGGAAAGTTTCTGCAACAGTGCTGCAAGGGGGGTGGTATTAAAGTTTCTGCTACAGTGGTGCAAGGGGGGTGTTATTTTGGGTTTGTGAGTGTAGGGTCGGAGGCTGTCTCGTTAGGCGCGGTCTCTATTAGTATAATTTATAGATGTTTGTTTTTAGAATTGTGTTTTCAGCCTATATGGCCATGTAATATGTTGGGCACCGTCAAGAGGGGTTTTAGTTAGAGGGGGGTAGTTTAATTAGCGCTCTGTCTCCTCAGCATTCAGTTATGTGAACTTGTAAAATTCGTATTGAAATTAGTTGCGTTTAGATTTGGGTTAATTTTTAGAAATGGTGATGTGTAAAGTTTGGCTTAAAATTTATGGCCGTAGGATTTTTAATTTAAAATTTATTTATAGGAGCATGTAGGTGCTCCCATAAGCCAATAAATGTTAACATTAAAGGCTCACAGAAGGGAGGACACTTTAAACATGTTATACATTTTAAACATGTTATTACATTTTTACAAGCATGTAGGTGCTCCCATAGGGGGGGGGGGGGTTGTCAGAAATTTTTAATTTCTTATACATAATGAGAGTCCCAATATGGCCGAAAGACAAACAAAGGACCTCTGATTTTGTCGCCACTGGGAAAATACTGGGCTGGGATTGGCTGATTTAAAACGTAGGGGGGTAATCTGCGATTGGCTTAGTCAGTTAAGGGGCGGGAACTAGACGTAACAGATATATACCCAGGTAAACACTGCGGGGGCGCACTTTTACTCAGACCCGGAGGCAGACAGCATCGGAACGCTGAGGATGGCAGACCCGCTGGCCAGCGTGAGTTACTGACGGTGTCCATGAAGTTTTCTTTGTCCTCAATAAATGAGTTGAGGCGACCATTTTTGCATCAGCTCGTTCTTTCTGCCTTTTTCAAAATCAAAAGATCCTAACAAGCTCCATTATATCGCTTTATTCCGTTTATGCAGCTGATGAAGTTCAAATCGAAATCCTATTAGATGTTAAACAGGGAAGGTGGGAAAAAGGCGGGAGCTGGGGCGCGGAGTGAAGGTGATTTACACTTACATTTAGTCACAGGACCATTTCACCATTTTGCAATTAGCACCTTGGTGAGATGGAATCACTTTTCAACTATCATCACTAGAGCAAAGTGAATGAGTTAGAATGTATTTTGAAAATATAGAGTGAAGGTAAGAGGGGAAAGATCCAGAAATGTTCCCGTCATCAAAATTGCAAATTGACGGCTCAACAATCTCTCCAACCGATTAGGTCCGTTACCTTGGATTCCCAATTGACTCCCATCTTAACACTGATCTTCCTGGACTCTAAAAATTCTGAGGACAACAGCCCTCCTTTTTTTGACCCATTAAGGGGTCATCAGGCAGCTATTCATATGCTCAGAAAATCAGACCTTTCTTGACTGAAAATGCTACTCAGCTATTAGTTCAGACCCTTGTCCTAACCGGCTTGATTATTGTAATGCGTTGCTCGCCAGTCTCCCAGCTTGCACAATCAGACCTCTACAACTAATTCAAAACTCTGCAGCCCAACTTGTGTTCAACCAGCCCAAGCGAACTTATGTCACTCCTCTACTTATTTCTCTCCATTGGCTCCCTGTAGCTGCTGCATTCAGTACATTTCACTGACTCTGGCGTACAGGACCTGGACTTTCTGGATTTGCCCCCTCTTACCTTCAAAAATACCTCTATCTTTTCAAAATACACTCCGGCTCATTCACTTTGCTCTAGTGATGATTGTCACCTGGTGATTCCACCTTACTGAGGAGCTAATTCTCACTTTGTGGCGTTTATCAAATTAAATGTAACTTTTTGAACGCCAATGAATGTTAACATTAAAGGCTCACAGAAGGGAGGACACTTTAAACATGTTATACATTTTATTAATTAGCTGACTTTTAATTTAAATTATTCTGTTTAATAGTGGGGCGGCACGGTGGCTTAGTGGTTAGCACGTTCGCCTCTTAGCACTAGGGATTCCCGGTTCGAATCACCATCTGGGTGGAGTTTCCATGTTCTCCCTGTGTCCGCGTGGGTTTCCTCCGGGTTCTCTGGTTTCCTCCCACAGTCCAAAAACATGGTTCAAGTCAATTGAGTTCTCCAAATTGCCCCATATAGTGTGTGCATGTCTGTGTTATTGTGTGCCCAGCGATAGATTGGCGCTCTGTCCTGGGTGTATCTGCCCAGCGCCTGAAACATTCTCCCCTGGATGGGCATGGGGAACCCCCCGCGACCCTAATATAGGACAAAGTGGAAGATAATGAATGAATGAATGTTTTATAGTGTCCTTTGCTGTAAAGCAATAAACTAAGAGGCTGATGACATCATGTCAGAAAGCGCAGCTGCACTCTGAGTTTAAATAAACTATGTATGAGTTCAGTATTGTATGTTCAGTGTTCATAATTAGTACACTGGCAATATTATTATTCAGTCACCGCTTTGGTTCATTGTTTTGCGAATTAGAACATTCAGTTAATATGTGAAGAATATCAGATATGTTTGATGTTTACATGGCTTTGGATAGGATTCTTGTAAAATGAAAAATATTAAATGAAAGCTGTTGATAGCATGTTTTTATGTGATGGTTATTGAACTTTAATTTGAACAAAAGTATACCCCTGTCAACAAATGTAATTAAAAGTGATTTTTAAATAAAAACATTTACTTTTTTACTTTAAGCACATGTGGGTGCATGCACTTTTTTACTTCTAGTTGAGTAAAAAAACTATTATACTTGAGTAATTATTTTACAATATACTAATGCTTTTACTTAAGTAACAGACTTCAGTACTTCTGCCACCTCTGTTCAATACTTTAGTACTGTCTCACTCCACTTTATTAAACAGGACTTTATGTACAGCTTACTGTAATGGAATGAATTTCTTTAGTTCTGTCACAATGGGGGGGCGCAGTCCGTCCAAAGGCGGCACTGCGCGGTGCGATGTCGTGTAAGAAGCGAGCCTGGCGAGCAGGTAATTAGTAGAAAAGATATTTAATAAATGAAAAGAATCACCTGAACCGAGACAAAGGCGACGTGACGCCGAATACAGACAAAGCACACTACCCCAAAGTAACGTGAGCATATGCTAATACATACACTGATCTACCAATAATGCTGACCAATAATGATGTCACATGTGATTAGGTAGGACCCGATCCCAGCTCTAGGGGATGGGCCCTACCTACGGGAACCCAGAATGGCCAAAAGCTGAAATGAAAACGGGGGAGTGACGTAACACTCCCAACCCTGACATATCGCCCCCCCAAAACAACCAGGGGTCAAGGCCACCCGGGGAGAAAAAAACAAAACAAAGGGGGACCTGGTGAGGACGTGACAGCGGCGAGAACTGTCGAGGGCGCGAAGTCGAAGAGACGACTTTGAGGGCTCGAGTGAGACCTGGCCTTCTGAGGGCGGTGAACCAGCGTGGCTCATCCAACTCGCGGAGGCGATGCAACCCCTTAAGAACGCTAGGGAGACGTGACCCCTTGAGAGCGCGACGGTAACGTGACCCTATGAGAGCGCGAGGGCGACGTGACCCTTTAAGGATGCGGGGACGTCTTGACCCTCTGAGAGCGCGAGGGCGATGTGACCCTTTGAGGATGCGGAAACACCTTGACCCTATGAGAGCGTGAGGATGACGTGACCCTTTTAGGATGCAGAGACACCTTGACCCTTTGAGAGCGCGAGGGCGACGTGACACTTTGAGGATGCGGGAACGCCTTGACCCTTTGAGAGCGCGCCTTGTGGGCTCAGACGCCGGAGAGGCTAACGCAGACTCAGGTGATGGAGAGGCTAACGCAGACTCAGGTGCTGGAGAGGTTAACGCAAACGCAGGTGCTGGAGGGAGCATGACCGCAGGGGCAACCGGAGTACACGTGACCGCAGAGGTGACCCGAGTAGACGCGAGCATAGCACAGTCTTTGTTCATATGTTGGATATCTGGAATAGAGACCAGTGTCTCCCGAGCAGCCTTCAAACAGTCCAGTACGGGGAGCATATTGTCCTGAGCGGGTGGCACATAGTCCTGAGCAGGTGGCACATCGTCCTGAGAGGAGAGCAGACCGTTTTGAGCAGGAGGAAGACTGTTCAGAGCGGGAAGTGGATGGTCCTGAACAAGGGGCAAACAGTCCAGCGCAAGTGAATTACGGTCCAAAGCGGATGAGGAATAGTCCAGAGCGGGTGTCACATTGTCCAGAGAGGAGAGCTGACTGTCTTGAGCGGGAGGAAGACTGTTCCGAGTGGGAAGTGGATGGTCCCGAACAAGGGGGAAAACCGTCCAGCACAGGCGAATTATGGTCCAGAGCGGGTGACACATAGTCCAGAGAGGAGAGCTGACTGTCTTGTGTGGGAGGAAGACTGTTCCGAACGGGAAGTGGATGGTCCCGGACAAGGGGCAAACAGTCCAGAGCAGGCGAATTATGGTCCAGAGCATGTGTCACATTGTCCAGAGAGGAGAGCTGACTGTCTTGAGCGGGAGGAAGACTGTTCCGAGCAGGAAGTGGATGGTCCCGGACAAGGAGCAAACAGTCCAGAGCAGGCGAATTACGGTCCAGAGCGGGTGAGGAATTGTCCAGAGCGGTAGTTAACTGTTCTTGAGCGGGGACCATAGACGACCACTGCTTCCATATCGGACTTCGCCTAGTCTCCCAGCCTTTTTCCTCTCAGTCTCCTGGACACAAAGAGACAAAGCCAGTACCACAGTAACCCCACATAATAATAGGTCCTGCTTTACCGAGGCGGTAACCGAGCACCGGACGCAACCCGAACGGATCACAGACGGCGCGGGACGGAACGCGACAGACGCAGACTGGAACCTGTAGCCTGAATCGATGCCCCGAACCCTGCTAGGCATGCAGATGGCGCGGCGCGGATCACTGACAGAAAGCGGCGGAATGCTGACGAGCGGCAGATGGCTGACGGCGCGCGTCGGCTCATAGGGCGGATTATCGGCAGAGCGGGACGACTCGCTGAGCAGCACACTGACGGCTAGCGGCGGAACGCTGGCGGTGAGCGGCGGATCGTTGACGGCAAGCGACGGAACGCTCGTGACAAGCAGCGGATCGCTGATGACGCATGGCGGCTTACGGAGTGGATTACCGGCTGAGCGGGGTGACTCGCTGACGTCGAGCGGCGGAACGCTCGTGGCGAGCAGCGGATTGCTGACAACGCGCGGTGGCTTACAGGCGGTACGCGGCCGATGGCGGAACGAGCGGCGGAACGCTAGAGACGAGCAGCGGATCACGGATGACGCGCAGCTGCTTACGGGGCGATTATCGGCAGAGCGGGATGGCTCGATGACATCGAGCGGCGGATCACTGACTGCACGCGGCGGCTCACAGGGTGGATTACCGGCGGCGTAGAGGAGGAGGAACACAGCGGCAGCTCGCAGGGCGGGTTCCCAACATGCACACTGCGAAGCTGTCAATGGACAGTGCCCAGGTGATCGCGGCGCGGGCATCCGAACCCCGGGCGAACCGGCCTAGGAAGGCCACCTCTAACCGGTCGACTGAGGTGAGACAGATGTCCCTGGTGGCCACTAGGCCCTCTGCCCACCTCGGCGCAGGTCCCAGGAGTCGGGAGAGGTAGAACTGCACCCTCTCCCTGTCCGACAGCTCCCGACTGGTCACCGATTCGAACACCCTGCGACAGCCGACAATGTATGAAAGTGGCTTCAAAGCCACCCCGTCGCAGGGTGCCGGGAGCTTGATCGGAACCGAAAGAGGGAGCACGATCTCGCCATACTCCGGAACGCGGTCAATACTCCTCATCGCTCCAACCTCCGAAGAGTGAGAAAAAAAAAACAAAACCTAATGGCGGGGCTAGCGCCGAGCTAAAGAAGCCAATGCTGCAGCCGGAGAAGCGGCGGAACTAGAACCGACTGCCGGGAAGGACCGAGGAACGGGAAACGCAGCAGCGGCGGACAAACAAAGAAGCGCTTACCCAGACGAAAGAGCCTGGACTCAGCTAGGTTGAGAGGTCAGCATTTTGTCACAATGGGGGGGCGCAGTCCGTCCAAAGGCGGCACTGCGCGGTGCGATGTTGTGTAAGAAGCGAGCCAGGCAAGCAGGTAATTAGTAGAAAAGATATTTAATAAATGAAAAGAATCACCCAAACCAAGACGAAGGCGACGTGACGGCGAATACAAACAAAGCACACTACCCCAAAGTAACGTGAGCATATGCTAATACATACACTGATCTACCAATAATGCTGACCTGCTGACTCAGGGCACATGTGCACTTAAGAGTAGTCAGTGCGGCGCGGGCATCCAAACGCGGGGCGAACCGGCTTAGGAAGGCCGCCTCGAACCGGTCGACTGAGGTGAGACAGATGTCCCCGGTGGCCACTAGGCCCTCTGCCCACCTCGGCGCAGGTCCCAGGAGTCGGGAGAGGTAGAACTGCACCCTCTCTCTGTCCGACAGCTCCCGACTGGTCACCGATTCGAACACCCTGCGACAGCCGACAATGTATGAAAGTGGCTTTAAAGTCACCCCGTCGCAGGGTGCCGGGAGCTTGATCGGAACCGGGAGAGGGAGCACTATCTCGCCATACTCCGGAACGCGGTCAATACCCCTCATCGCTCCAACCTCCGAAGAGGGAGAAAAAAAAAACAAATCTAATGGCGGGGCTAGCGCCAAGCTAATGTAGCCGATGCTGCAGCCGGAGAATAGGCAATTGGCGGGGCTAGCGCCGAGCTAAAGAAGCCGATGCTGCAGCCGGGGAATAAGCTATTGGCGTGGCTAACACCGAGCTAAAGAAGCCGGGATGCACGCCCCAGGCAGCTGGAGAAGTGGCGGAACTAGAACCGACTGCCGGGAAGGACCGAGGAACGGGAAACGCGGCAGCGGCGGATAAACAAAGAAGCGTTTACCCGGACGAAAGAGCCTGGACTCAGCTAGGTTGAGAGGTCAGCATTCTGTCACAATGGGGGGGCGCAGTCCGTCCAAAGGCGGCACTGCGCGGTGCGATGTCGTGCAAGAAGCGAGCCAGGCAAGCAGGTAATTAGTAGAAAAGATATTTAATAAATGAAAAGAATCACCCAAACCGAGACGAAGGCGACGTGACGCCGAATACAGACAAAGCACACTACCCCAAACGTGAGCATATGCTAATACATACACTGATCTACCAATAATGCTGACCTGCTGACTCAGGGCACATGTGCACTTAAGAGTAGTCAGCAGGTCACATGTGATTAGGTAGGACCCAATCCCAGCTCTACCTACGGGAACCCGGAACGGCCAAAAGCCGAAATGAAAACAGGGGGGAGTGACGTAATGCTCCCAACCCTGACAAGTTCAAATGAACTACTCCAAATAATTATGTGAATTACCTCATTGAAACTCAGTTTAAAGTTTGTATAAAAATATATCAATGTGTTGTGAGTTTATCATGTCACTGAAGCATCTTATTAATCACTAAGATCAATGTAAAGAAATGAAATCAGTATTAGACAGAACTCACACTGATGCACCCTAATAGTTTTTTACTCTCACCTGTAGCCTGCATGGCGTGTAATACCAGACCGACCACAAGAGACAGCACACCACAGGTGTAAATAATACTTTATAAAACGTATTGAGATAAACTTTATTAAAGTAACATTAAAACTTTGATGCATGATAATTACATGTCCTGTCTCTGTGGTAACAGTTTGGGGAAAGTCCTTAGTTGTTCATAAAGATCTGGTTTAATAAGTTTTATTTAGATTTAACTTCTATACAAAACTGGTAAAAGAGAGTTTCTATATCAGATGTGCCCACATTAAGTTTTAATGTTTAACTAAATTGACATAAATCACAGAAATAATGAAAGAAATGATTCTGCTGTAATGATTCTCAGTTCTTACAAACTTCACCTGATCTCATCTCTCTCAGTATGTAGAGACTGTAGAGACACTAACGCACAACAATCCCATGGTTATTTAGAGATCAGTTACAGTTTATTCTTAAGATTATGAAATGTTTAGTAAATTAAAGTAAATGTATGTTTATATCTGTGGATGAGTTATTTATTTATTTTACAGGTTGGATGGTTGTTCTCTAACAGAAGAAAGTTGTTCAGGTCTGTCCTCAGTTCCCAGTTTAAACTCCTCCAGTCTGACAGAACTGAACTTAATTCAGAATAAACTACAGGATTCAGGAGTGAAGCTTCTCTCTGCTGGACTGAATCCACACTGTAAACTGAAGAAACTCTGGTAGGAATATATATATATATATATATATATATATATATATATATATATATATATATATATACAGATACACCCAGGACAGCACACACTAACTCACACAGACACACAAGCACACTTTCTATGGGACAATTTGAAGTATTCAATTGATCCATGTTTTTGGACTGTGGGAGGAAACCGGAAAACCCCGAGAAACACATGCAGACACGGGGAAAACATGGAAACCCAAATTGGGATTCGAACTGGGAATCCCCAGCGCTGAGAGGCGAACGTGACAGTCAAAGTCATTGTGCCGCCCTCTATACTGTGTATATACATATATGTATATAATTCTTCTCTTATAGAACTGATTGTGTGTTAAGTTTTAATTGGAGGATTTTTCTTTTTTCTCTGCAGGTTGAGATGGTGTAATATTACAGATGATGGATTTACTGCTCTGGCTTCAGCTCTAAGATCAAATCCATCATCAAACCTGAAAGAACTGGATCTATTTGGTAGTAAACCAGGACGTTCAGGAGTGAAGCTGCTGTCTAATCTACAAAAAAATCCAATCTATGAACTGAATAAACTGCCCTGAGTTATTGATTTATTTTAAACTATAATTAAATATAAAATATTGTAATGTTGACTTGTGATGTTCTTATTTGTAAAGTCGCTTTGGATAAACGTGTCTGCTAAATGACTAAATGTAAATGTAAATGTAAATGTAAAATAGATTTAATCCTAAATTTAAATTCAGTACAATTTAAATTCATATAATAAAGAAATCAGATTCATAAATTTACAAACTGATTTAAAAACAAACTTTTACATCATTAGAATCATTTTCAATAAAATAAACATGTTAAATAAAAGAGATGAGAAGAGAAGAAATAACATCATGTTGATCATGAGAATGTTGAGAAGAGAATAATGAGAAACCAAAGAGTGAGAGTGTGGAGGACAGACCCCTGACCAAAACTCCACTGAACACTTTACTGATCAAACTCTAACTCCCATCATCTCATTCAACATCACTGTCTCATCTCATCAATCAGCTTTAACTCAATCTGATAAATTCCTTACACACACTCCAAAATATTGTGGAAAGCTGAACAGAACAGTGGAGACTGTTAGAACTTCAAATATACTGATGAGCTTCATGTAGATTTAACATGGAGATAATGATTAGAATCAAATGTAGTTCAGTCAGTGTGTGTGTGTGTGTGTGTGTGTGTGTGTGTGTGACGTTAAAATGGTAGTAATAATAAATCTGATGATTTTCTTCACTTTATTACAGATTCGGATCAGTTCCGAGACTCTCAAAGGATTGTGGGTAAATGCAGTATGTGATCAGTATAAATCCTCCTGAATAACAGCAGTGTGAACTGAACCTCATCATTTAATGTTGAACTATTGTTCTTCTTTTGTTGATCACATGATTCACTTCATGATAGGACTTAATTTAATCTAAGGCTTAGTAATAATCTGGGTTTAACAAGGTCTATCAGGATCCGACTTTATCTGAATCAACTTTACGAACTACAATTTTGTTTTGTCAAAAATGATAATACATACATTAGTGCATATGACATTAATTTATGTATTGTTACACACATATCAGTGGCAGACCGTCAGGGCATTTAATACCTTGTCTGAGGTCCTAAAAATGTCTGAATCACACACACCCACTTCCTTTCATAGCATTTCCCCCCGGTGTCAGCCGCTTCCAGATGTTTATTTTCTTATTAAAGCATTTAAGTCAATCACATTTCAGCGTCATTGTTTGCCAGGTTTAAATATTTCTGCCTATGCCTTCACAAATCGACCCAGTAGCATTAAACATGTGTCAATTACCTTTTGCTTCAACCAATCAGATTTGGAGCTGAGGACACCAAGGCCCTCTAGAATGCTGAGCGGACTAAATCTGATTACAGTACAATACTAATTACAGAAACACAACTCTACTTTCAGCATGAGCTTTGATGACAACAGAAAAGGAATTCTTAATGGAACTAATTAAACTATTTTTAAGAAAAAAGGATGGATGGAGCTTGTGCCCAGATAATCAGGATCTGACTAAGGTTTTTAGTTAGTGTTAGTTTCCTAAATAATATTGTAAATTTATGAGGTTATTGTTGTTTATTTTTTTTGTGTAAAAAAACTACACATGTGTAACGGGTTGGATACAAAAAAGGACCAAGGCTTTATGTACACATTATTTCAAATTAATTCATCAGGTGAAGCTAACCATGTTGTGGGTTCCGCCTGGAACCGGTCGGAGTGAGTGGATCCGCTACTCGGAACGACGTAGTCGGGGGCGGGGATATGTTGCCAACAGAACAGTTTATTTTAGCCACACACAGAGTTCGAACACAGGGGATGCGGAGCTGAGGTCTGACGTCACCGCGTGGTCGGCGTCTGACATCAGCGGGGCCGTGTTCCAATCCGCCGGTACGCACAGGGCGGAGTGTGTCTACACAGGTAACGGGAGTAGGTGGTGAACTGTAAACCAAAACATAAAACACAGACCAGCAAGACGAGGTGAACAGAACGAGGCGAAGCAGGACGAGGCGAAAACAGGACTAGGTGTACAGGACGAGGCGATAACAGGATGAGGCGTAAAACAGGACGGGGCGATAACAGGACGAGGCGTTAACAGAACGAGGCGTAAACAGGACGAGGCGAGAACAGGGCAAGAACCAGAGACGGGGTGTGGGCCAGAGTGGACGAGGCGTAGCCAGGGTAGGTGCACGAACCAAGACCATCTAGCCAAGAGTGACGGGAGTGAGGTTCCTAAATAGGGACAGTGATCGGGGAACCAGGTGTGCATAATTACAGGGGCGTGAACACAAGAAAAACCCACACCATGTGACCAAAACAAACCGTAACTACACAGAACACGTGACCATAACAAAACGCAAGACAGGGATATACAAATACACGTGATCAAAAACCAGGACATAAACAAAACATACAGGGGCGTGGAGACCAACTGGTTGAGGGGCGGAGCTACCCAGGTAGCACCACCCCTCCGTGACAGACCATAACATATACCCCCCCCCTCAATGGGTGCCTCCTGGCACCCTAAAAAGCTGATAAAGGAACCTACCATGGAAACACTAAACGGTAAAGACACTAGGGGGCCCAGGACCCTGTGGGTGGACGGTCAGCACCACAGGGGTGCTCGGTGGGCCGAGGTGCGTGCTGACGGTCCCATGGAGCCCAGAAGACCGTAGGGGCCCAATCAGGACGGCGAGACAGCGAGACCATCTCAGGGCGCAACGGAGGAGCAGACGGGGTCGTTCCTGGGTGCGACAGCAACGTAGGGGTCCTTTCAGGGCGCGGGGACGACGAGGAACCCAATTCAGGGCGGCAGTAGGCTCTGGCCCTAAAGGGACAGCAGGGGGCAATTGACTCGGCGCAGGGGGCAACTGACACGGCGCAGGGGGCAACCGGAACCTCGGGCCGCTCCACCGGAACCACGGGCCGCTCCACCGGAACCTCGGGCCGCTCCACCGGAGCCTCGGGTCGCTCCACCGGAGCCACGGTCCGCTCCACCGGAACCACGGGCCGCTCCACCGGAACCTCGGGCCGCTCCACCGGAGCCTCGGGCTGCTTCACCGGAACATCGGGCCGCTCCACCGGAGCCTCGGGCCGCTCCACCGGAACCTCGGGCCGCTCCACCGGAGCCTCGGGCCGTTCCACCGGAACCACGGGCCGCTCCACCGGAGCCTCGGGCCGTTCCACCGGAACCACGGGCCGCTCCACCGGAACCTCGGGCCGCTCCACCGGAGCTTCATGCAGGAAACACAGCGAGCACAGTCCTGAGTTGGGAGGACAACTTCCCAATAGTGCCCGCCAAATCCTCCTGGAGGCGGAAGAGAAGATCGACGCGAGGGTCGGCCGGCCGTCCGGCGAAAGCAGAAGACGCCGGCTCCGCCCCACAGAAGAGTCGATCCGAGGGATCCATGTTGGCTAGATGGTAATGTTGTGGGTTCAGCCTGGAACCGGTCGGAGTGAGTGGATCCGTTACTCGGAACGACGTAGTCGGGGGCGGGGATATGTTGCCAACAGAACAGTTTATTTTAGCCACACACAGAATTCACAGTGCAAGACGAGGTGAACAGGACGAGGCGAAGCAGGACGAGGCGAAAACAGGACTAGGTGTACAGGACGAGGCGATAACAGGACGAGGCGTAAAACAGGACGAGGCGTAAACAGGACGAGGCGTAAACAGGACGAGGCGAGAACAGGGCAAGAACCAGAGACGGGGTGTGGGCCAGAGTGGACGAGGCGTAGCCAGGGTAGGTGCACGAACCAAGACCATCTAGCCAAGAGTGACGGGAGTGAGGTTCCTAAATAGGGACAATGATCGAACCAGGTGTGCATAATTACAGGGGCATGAACACAAGAAAAACCCACACCATGTGACCAAAACAAACCGTAACTACACAGAACACGTGACCATAACAAAACACAAGACAGGGATATACAAATACACATGATCAAAAACCAGGACATAAACAAAACATACAGGGGCGTGGAGACCAACTGGATGAGGGGCGGAGCTACCCAGGTAGCATCAACCCTCCGTGACAGACCATAACAAACCAAAGTCCCTTGCCGACCACTCCGCTTTCTTCCTCGGCACTGCTGTGCTACCCTCACAACGAGTTATCTATCTGCCATGCAGATGCTCTTCATACTGCATTTCAGCATAATACAATGTTTTTATAGTCATAACAAAGTTATTGACAGGTGATTTAGTTCAGACCGAGCACTACTGAAGGCCCAGGTGTAAAAAACACGGCCCACCACTGGTATTATTACAAATGTGTTTTGATTTTTTGAGTTTTTGTTACAGAATAAAAAAAGAAAATAGAACAATTATAATTTTATCAGTTTATTAAAAGTTTCTTTGTATTTATACAGTGAAGTGTAAAATGTTTACAGATGTATAGTTTTTATCTTTAGTTGTTACAGCATTAAATAAAAAACAATATGAATAATGACTGGAACATGTTTCTTTATTAGACTATAAGATCATGAACATTATTATATATTACATATTATTATGAACATTATATTAAAAGATTTTATTAAATTCCACTAAAGAACATATCTCTCCTTACTGTAAATATTAGTCACATAAAAAGCATCAGTTACAGTTGAATCTGTTTTACTTTTAAAAACAATAGATCATTTTGATTCTTTGTGTTTTTGAATTTGTCCCAAGTTCAAGAACATAAGAGAATTTGTAATAAATTATAATAAGAATAATAAATTATTATTTAATAAATTAAACTCTTCATAATGTTTATAATCTGTTGTACCTCAAGTCACATTGTGCACAGTGATACATACATTTCAGTTTATTTAATTTATTAAACTTTGTACAATAAATGTATTGGTTTTACACATTTATATTATTTACAACCTTAAAAACTACTCAATTAGCTATACATTTATTAATTTATGATTAAAATTAAAATACATTTATTAATTTTATCTTTTTTTATACAAAACTGCAATTTATAGAGCAGAAGACTGCTGGTTTAATAAATGGCACAGGGACTCCCACATAGAAAGTGCTTCTTATGACTTACTGTTTTATATCAGAACAGAATATAAAATAAGAGAAACATACATCTTTACAAATCACTCATGTAACTGTTTATTTAAAACATCTTGTTTCAAATGTATGTTTGTGAACATTTTATTTAAAAGAAAGTAACAATGAACAATCTCGAGGTTACATTTACAGTATCATTTCTAGAAAACAAAACGAGGTCTTCAAAGGAAAGGACACAGGCCCTAAAATCAAACCTGGTGAAAGGTCATTGATCTTTTATAGGGGTTTAGCTGATTTGGACATCAGAACCAATTACTTTTGTTCTCACCTCTCACAGTGAAAATGTCTTGGGTTGGATTCTCTGTGTAGCTCTGCAGGCCGATTTAACAGCTCTATGTTGGGAACATTGTTGAGTGCAGATGCCCCTGTAGGTGTGATTTACAGTTGAATCTGCAACAGGATCACAACAGGATGCCAGTTACCAGTTTAATTATAGCACACCGCACAACCCTTTTATTTAAACAGAATAATACAGACTATTTGATGTAAACATGACTCATTTAATTATTGTGTTAGAAACAGATGTTAAAATATGTTTATGAAGTAATCATTAGATGAAATTAGATTTCAGTGATGTTCCAGGAAATATGAAATACAGAATGTGTGTGTGTATGTGTAGGGGAAGTGCAGCAATTTAGTTTCTTTAATTCACCTACTCTCATGTCTGTGAAGTTTTGGAGGAAACTCACACAGACTCAGGAAATCAAACTCAAGACATTTTAGCTGTGAGATGAGAGAACCAATCAGACTGCAACACTGTACCACCTTCAATAGGTCACTAAATAATAATAAATAAGGATTAATTAATGCAATATCACAAATATTAAAACACACTATAATTAAATAGATGAAAATGATTACATTCAATAAGAAAACTCAATTTGGAATCAGAAGTCATCTTTATCACTAAATGACATGAATTTACTCTTAATGATACTTTTTAAAGCTGAGTAAAGTTGTTCATTTATTATCTTCTGCTTCATCCTCTTCTAGGTTTGCAGTGGGTTCCCAATGCACATCCATTTAGAGCGTTTTGGGCGCTGGGCAGATACACCTAGGACAGGGCGCCAATCTATCGCTGAGCAACAACACACACATACACAAACACACACAAGATGTCACAAATTAAGCGTCCCGTAGCCGGAGGAACAGAGGGAGGCGTATTTGCTCAGGTAAACCAAAAAAGAGTTTATTTCCTCCAGGCGGGAATACAGTGGAAACACAAATAAACACAAAGTCCAGTCCTCTTCAGCACACGAGAGGCGGCGGGGAGCCGCGGCACACCACGGAACAACAGGCGAGCGGAGAGAAGTGCTGGTGAGGCGGGGGCGTGCCGTGGAGTCCGTGAAGTCCTTCACGGATGAGCGCGATCCTGAGAAGAGGCAGCTCATCAGAAGAAACATCGGTGGCGTCTCGTCAGGAACGTAGAAGCACGTAGAAACAGCGTGGTGATTACCAGTATTAGTGTCAGGTGTGGAAGTGGGCGTGTGAGGTGCGGTGCATGTAGCAGTGGGGCGTGAACATGGAGTGAGTGTGTGTGAGGGAGAACGAGGAACCGCGGGGTGTGAGCGGGAATGTGTAACATCACCCCCTCAGAAAAAGGCGGTTCTACCTGGGACCTGCTCCTTCGAGACCCCGCTCGTGGACCTCTGTGAGGCGGACGACCCCTAGGCCGAGGGGCGGGGCGGTCGGGGTGATCCCGGTGAAACTCCTGGATGATGCTCGGGTCCAGGATGTCCTCGGCCGAAACCCAGCTCCTCTCCTCAGGACCGAATCCCTCCCAATCAACCAGGTACTGTACCTTGCCCCGGTGCTGGCGGGAGTCCAACAGAGAGGACACGGCCTAGATGTTAGATTCTTCTCCCTCCGGTGTCTCTCTATTGGACTCTGCCCAATTAGCCTTCAGCGGACCTAGAACAAAAGGTTTCAGAAGGGAGACGTGAAAAGTCGGGTGCACCCGCAAATGGTGCGGGAGCTTTATCTGAACCGTGACCTCATTAACGACGGCCTCGATCCGGAAAGGGCCCAAAAACCGGGGCAGGAGTTTGCGGGTACCCTGACGACACCGGATGTCCCGAGTACTGAGCCACACCATGTCGCCTACCTTATATTGGGGAGTGTCACCCTGAGAGCGATCCGCGAACCGTTTGAACCTCCGGATAACTGCCCGCTGGTGGACCTGTGCCCAGACCTCCTCGCTGCGCTGAAACCACGCGTCCACTGCTGGTGCCTCAGACTCCTCCCCGCTCCAGGGTGCAAACGGGGGCTGGTAGCCCAGCACGCACTGGAAAGGGGTGAGACCGGTGGCTGAGTGGCGCAGCGAGTTCTGTGCAATCTCCGCCCAGGGGAGGTACCGCGACCAATCGAATAAATTGCGGTGAGCATAAATCCGGAGGAATTTATTTGTCTCCTGATGCGAGCGTTCACACACCCCATTGGTCTGGGGGTGGAACCCCGAGGAGAGACTGACGGAGTACCCCAGCTTTTCGCAAAATGCCTTCCACACGGCCGACGTGAACTGGGGTCCTCTATCGGACAAAATAACCTCCGGAATCCCAAACGAGGGGAACACTCCGGAAAACAACAGTTCGGCTGTCTCGAACGCCGAGGGCAGCCCCTTAAGGGGGAAAAGTTTAACCGCCCGGGAGAACCGATCGAGGACCGAGAGGATGGTGTTGTAGCCATTGGAGCAGGGGAGACCAGACATAAAATCTAAGGCTATGTGGGCCCAGGGCCGCTCCGGCACTGGCAACAGGCACAGCTTACCCGCTGGAAGCACCCGGGGGGTCTTACAGGCCACGCAGGTGGCACAGGAGCACACAAAGGACTGTAAGTCCGCCTGTAAGGACTCCCACCAGTACCTCCGTTGGATAAGCTGGATGGTACGAAGGACACCCGGATGACCAGTACACAGAGAGGAGTGGGCCCATGTGATAATACGGGGCCGAAAAGCCACAGGGACGTACGTCCTCCCCTAGGGACAATTGGCTGGTATGGTGGTGGTGCGCAACGCCTCCTGAATTTGGGTATCCACCTTCCACCGGATCAGATCCAGGAATTTATTAACGGGGATGATGGAATTACCGTGGTCCGGATCCGATAGAGAGTTGTGCCCGGTTGTTCTCCGACCCCAGGTGGAACAAGATCTGAAGGTTAAATTGGTTAAAAAATAGTGCCCAACGGGCTTGGCGTGCGTTGAGGCGCCGATCCCATAATTACATTCGGCCGGCAGGAACTTGCGGAAGAAGTACGCGATCGGACGTGCTTGAGCTAATCCCCCCGTGGACTGGGAAAGTACGCCGCCTGCCCCACTACAAGAGGAGTCCACCTCCACGATGAACTGGCACCCGGGGTCCGGGTGGACCAACACCGGCTTAGTGGTGAATTGTTTTTTCAGAGAGTTGAAGGCCCGCTCTGCCTCCGGGCTCCAGTGCAACGTGGAGGGGTTACCCTTAAGACTAGCAGTAAGGGGCAGCGCGATCCGACTAAAGTCCCGGATAAAACGCCTATAAAAATTAGCGAACCCCAAGAATCGTTGCAGATCTCGGGGTGAAGATGGCGTCGGCCAGTCCACGACCGCTTGCACCTTGCCGGGGTCCATCTCGATCCCCTTATGGGAGATGATAAACCCCAAAAAGGAGACCGAGTCTCAGTGGAAAACGCACTTCTCCCCCTTAACATACAGCCCATTGGCGAGGAGACGTGATAACACCCGCCGAACTAAGGCGACATGGGAGGACAAATCCTCAGAAAAAACCAGCACGTCGTCAAGGTAAACGATAACCCCCTGGTGGAGAAACTCCCGAAGCACATCGTTAATGAAGGCCTGGAAGACCGCAGGGGCGTTGGTGAGGCCGAAAGGTATCACCCGATACTCATAGTGCCGCGAGGTGGTGATAAATGCGGTCTTCCATTCGTCTCCCTTGCGAATACGAACCAGGTTGTATGCGTTCCGAATGTCCAGTTTAGTAAAATGCGCGCCCCATGCAGAAGGTCTAGGTTAGAGGGTACCAGTGGAAAGGGATAGGGGTAGCGTTTGGTGGCTTTATTAAGCTCACGGAAATTGATGCAAGGGCGTAGCTCCCCACCTTGTTTGGGGACAAAGAAAAACCCCGAGGCCGAAGGGGACTTGGACGGGCGAATAAAGCCGTTGCATAAGGCCTCGGTGATGTAGTCCTGCATAGCCCGCGGACTTGGACGGGCGAATAAAGCCGTTGCATAAGGCCTCGGAGCCGAGAGGGGATAAGGGCGCGCGTGTGGTAATTTAGCCCCCGGCACCAGGTCAATGGCACAGTCGTGGTGGCGATGGGAAGGAAGTTTGTTAGCAAATGTTTTGCTGAAAACCTTACCAAGATCGGCGTATACCTTTGGTACCTGAGGGGGCAACTGGGAGGCCGATGACACCCTAGCCGCCGAGCACACGTGGCGTGCGGGAGGAGGAGTGCATGTCCGTGCGCACCGAAATGACCACGACCAGGTCCGCAGCTCGGTCCAGGAAATCACCGGATCGTGTAGCCTCAGCCAGGGCAGCCCTAAAATAATGGGGACAAAGGGAGAGGAGATGATGAAAAACGTAATCTCCTCGAAATGGTCCTTCCCTATCCCCATATGGAGGGGGGGAGTAGTAGTTTTGGCCCCCCAGATGGTGGAGGGCTGCCGTCCACGGCTTGAATAGAAAAGGTGGTCTTGAGTGTCAGGAATGCCCCATCGATGGCAGAACCCCTGGTCGATAAAGCTGCCGTCTGCTCCGGAATCCACCAGCGCAGCAGTCGTCAACGAAGTTACACAAAACAGAAGTTACACAAAACGACTGCTGCCTAACCTCCCCAGAAACTCTCTCTGCGACACCGTATCTCTTACGGGTAGACCGGGTAGTCGCAGGTGAAGAGCGGACGCGTTGGCCGGAATGAGCCTCGCAGTCTTGTAGGGCATGGGCCGCGCTCCCGCAGTAGAGACACAGACCCTGTTGGACCCGGCGGTGATGCTCTTGCGGGGTCAGCCGCAAACGTCCCAGCTGCATCGGTTCCGGATCCGGGGTCCGAGGAGCCGAGGGGGTGCTGATCTCCCTCCACCCTGGAGGGACCGCGGGCAGACGTCCGAAAGACCGCGCAGACGGAACCGTGGAGAGATGCTGCTTCATTAGGACGGCGAGGCGGACCAAATCGTCCAACGCCGCACCGAAGTCCCGGCCGGCGATCTTGCGCTGAATCTCCTGGCGCAATCTCTCCCAGAACATCACCGTGAGCATTGAACCACTCCAGCCAGTCCTCGCTGCCAACACCCGGAACTCCAGAGCATAGTCGGACACCGATCGTGAACCCTGGCGAAGCCGGTACAGCTGCGTCCCCACAGCCTCTCCCTCCAAGGGGTGGGCGAAGGTGGTCCGGAATGCCTCATAGAACGCAGCTAATGACCGGCATTCAGGGCCCCATGCCTCCCAGATAGCCGTTGCCCACTCGCTCGCCTTGCCAGTCAGCCGGGAGATAACCATCGAGATCTTATCGACCTCGCTGGAATGCGGGTGGCTGCGGAAGTAGTGCGCACATTGCATCAGGAACGAACGGCATATGTCCGGGCTTCCATCGAACCATTCTGGCTCCGAAAGGCGAAAAGGGGTAGCTCTGGGTCGGGGAGGCACATCGGTGTCCGGCGGGAGCAGCGGTGGTGAGGATAGGATACCCGCGGCTCCAGGCACGGGGCCACCGCGCTCCAGCTCAGATAGACGACCCATCAGTGTCTGGATTGCCCGGGTCATCTCGCTGAGCCCATTCTGGAGTTCCACCAGGGCGTGCCCTTGAGCTTCCAGAACCTCCTCGGTCGGCTCCATCATCGTTGAACTGTTGGCAGAGTTTTATGTCACAAAATAAGCGTCCCGTAGCCGGAGGAACGGAGGGAGGCGTATTTGCTCAGGTAAACCAAAAAAGAGTTTATTTCCTCCAGGCGGGAATACAGTGGAAACACAAATAAACACAAAGTCCAGTCCTCTTCAGCACACGAGAGGCGGCGGGGAGCCGCGGCTCACCACGGATCAACGGGCAAGCGGAGAGAAGTGCTGGTGAGGCGGGGCCTGCCGTGGAGTCCGTGAAGTCATTCACGGATAAGCACAATCCTGAGAAGAGGCAGCTCGTCAGAAGAAACATCGGTGGCGTCTCGCGAGGAGCGTAGAAGCACGTACAGCGCGGCTGCGCGCAACAGGAATCGACCGCGTGTACGAACCGGGTGAAACCAAAAAACTCTGCGCCGATGGATCCGGAACGGCGGCTTAAGAGGACGCTGCCATCAACGGGACACACCTGCAACTAATAATCTGGAGAGGGTGATCTGTGATTACCAGTATTAGTGTCAGGTGTGGAAGTGGGCGTGTGAGGTGCGGTGCGTGTAGCAGCGGGGCGTGAACATGGAGTGGGTGTGTGTGAAGGAGAGCGAGGAACCGCGGGGCGTGAGCGGGAATGTGTAACAGAAGATGTCAATTTGGATCATTAATTTGACCCAAAATCTATGTTTTTGGAGAGTGGGAGAACATGGAAACTCCACCCAGATTGGGATTCGAACCTGGATCCCCAGCGTTTATTAGTGCTAACCAATGAACTAGCATATAATTAAAAATGTTTATACTATAAACTCAAATTAGTTAGTATTTTATTATTATTATTATCAGTACTAATATTAAAATTTTAAATAAAATACACGTTGTTCTGGACTTTGCCACAAGAGAACGCCAATACACTCATGAATTTTCCTGACAATAAGAACTAAATGTTAACCTTTAAATGTTTAAAAAAATATTATTAATTGTATATTTTGAAAAAATTGACATTTAGAAATAAATGTTACATTTAAACTTCAAAATGTTTATAGATTTTTTATTATTTGACACAGGACGGCGCCAAATCACTCATAAATTTTAGTGACACTGACATTTAGAAATGAATGTTACATTTCTCCATCCATCCATCCATCCATCCATTATCTTCCGCTTTATCCTCTAGTAGGTTCGTGGTGGGGTTCCCTATGCCAATCCAGGGGATAACGTTTCGAGCGCTGGGCAGATAGACCCAGGACAGGGCGCCAATCTTTCACTGGGCACACATTCTTACACACAAACACACTCTATTTGGGGCAATTTGGTGAACTCAATTGACTTGATCCATGTTTTTGGACTGTGGGAGGAAACCGGAGAACCCGGAGGAAACCCACGCGGACAGTGGGAGTACATGGAAACTCCACCCAGATGGGGATTCGAACCGGGAATGCCTAGCGCTGAAAGGCTAGCGTGCAACAACAACGAAATAACAACAAAAAAATTTATTCATTTATTATCTTCCGCTTTATCCTATATTAGGGTTGTGGGGGGATTCCCCATGCCCATCTAGGGGAGAAAGTTTTGGGCGCTGGGCAGATACACCCAGGACAGGGCGCCAATCTATCACTGGGCACACATTCACACACACACAAACACACTCTATAAGGGGCAATTTGGAGAACTCAATTGACTTGATCCATGTTTTTGGACTGTGGAAGGAAACCGGAGAACCCGGAGAAAACCCACGCGAACACAGGGAGAACTCCACCCAGATGGGGATTCGAACCAGGAATCTCTAGCGCTGAGAGGCGAATGTGCTAACCACTAAGCCACCGTGCCGCCCAAAAATAGAACATAATAGTAATAATTAAAAATAATAATAATAATAATAATAACAAAATAGGCACAGTGGCTTAGTGGTTAGCACGTTCAGTCAGTGGAGGCCAAGTTGTTGGTGGCAGCTCCCAGATACATTACCTATCCTCCATTCATTATCTTCCGCTTTATCCTATATTAGGGTCGCGGGGGGGTTCCCCATGCCCTTTCAGGGGAGAACGTTTCGGGTGCTGGCAGATACACCCAGGACTGTGCACCAATCCATCGCTGGGCACACACTCACTTACTCACACACACATACACACTCTATATGGGGCAATTTGGAGAACTCAACTAACAATCCATGTTTTTGGACTATGGGAGGAAACCGGAGAACCTGGAGGAAACCCACGCAGGCACGGGGAGAATATGGAAACTCCACCCAGATAGGGATTTGAACCGGGAATCCCTAGTGCTGAGAGGTGAATGTGCTAACCACTAAGCCACCGTGCCGCCGGGTCCATAGATCCTCCATTGGAATTCAGAGAATCAGAAGTTCCTGATGGATCCAAGTAAGAATGTTGCTCTGAATATAACATAGAGAAATGATATGGAATGTAAAATGTAAAGTGATTTCAGGTTTGGTGATGAAGTCATCTAAATTTACAAGTGAACTAGTCAAATGCAGTATTATTTATTATTTAGCAAGTTTATTTTAATTAAAGAAGTTAATGAATAAATAATTAAGTTTAAATTAAACAAACATTAAACACTTAAACACTAAAGTCTGGAATTGAGAAAGCGTGTGGACATGGCCCTCAGAGAGTCATCAGTACAATTTATCAGGATTCTAACCACACACACACAGACACACACACACACACACACACACACACACACAATTATATCTGTAACACAAATTGATTTAGAACAATGACTGAATTTTGTAAAGTGAAAAGTGTGATGTGACACAGGTACAGTAAGCTCATCATATATTGGTGAGTGCAGAGGTGTTGTGGTTCAATCTTTGTCACATATGTAAAAACTATGTAAAAACATTTAAAGAGTGAATATTGTCATTTCCCTTTTTAAATTTGGATAAATCTGAAGTTCTTTAGTCCCAATGTATTCAATTTAATCTGATCTTTCCTTCAACAGTGATGGAGAGGGAAATATATAAAATCTATAAACTTGTTGAAATCAATGTGACAATAATGACAGCATGAACTTTGAACTCATACATACATATAGATACATAGAAACCTTGAATAAACTAATGCAATGGGTCATTGTTCTACTTTTTTTTATTAAACTGCATAAAAAAAAAAACATTAGCAACAAAAGCAAAATCCATGTGTTCCAATATTTACATATATTACATGAACAAAAGTATGCGAACAACCTCTGAATGACTGACCTCACACGAGGAACTGTTTCTTAATCAGAACAAAAATACATTTTATAGGAGGATTTATACTGATAACATACAGCATTTATCCAGAATCTTCTGAGAGACTCAGTAATAATCACTATCTGTGGCTGTAAGAAAGAAGAAACATCATCAGGTTTATTACAGTATGAAACACACATATACACTAATTGAACTCCTACATGTAATTCTAATCATTCTAATGATCTCCATGTTAAATCTACATGAAGCTCATCAGTATATTTGAAGCTCTAACAGTCTCCACTGTTCTGTTCAACTTTCCACAATATTTGGGAGCGTGTGTAAGGAATTGATCAGATTAACCCAGTGGCGACAGTGGCAATAAAAAACTCCCTGTTATGTTATTTTATGGAAGAAACCTTGGGAGGACTAAGGCTCAGTGGGAGACTCATCCTCCTTGACAGATTGTGTCGAGATCAGATGGCCATATTTAACAAATGGAAAAACTCTTAACAACTGGAAAACTACAAAAAAATATTATGTAAATATTATTATCATCTTCACCCCTTCAGGAATCCTTAAGGGGCTGACAATCTCTTTCCCCATGATTCCAGCCCAAAACATTTCTCCATAACCTCCATAATGTATGCGGATTTCTCAAACAGCAGAAGAACCACGCATTCTGCAGCAAGATCATATTCATGCACTGTCTCATGCTGCAAAGAACACGTCTGCATCTCTGGCTGCTATGGGCATAAAAGGGGACAAACTTATAGTGTGGCCCCCATGCTCCCCTTACCTGAACCCTATAGTTATTTCTTCCCTTCAACATGTTTATTTTAGTAAACAGGATTTTAATGATATGAAAGTTTGGTTTTAAATCAGTTTGTAACATTATGAATCTGATGTCATTATGATTTGAATGTTATATCTACTGAATTCATATTTAGGATTACATTTATTATAAATGTATTTAGAGGTTTATATAAATTAATAACTCACTGTAGCTTATCCAGTTTATATATTGGATTCTTCTGTAGATCATACAGCAGCTGCACTCCTGAACCTCCTAATTCATTACCATAAATATAAAGTTCTTTCAGGTTTGATGATGGATTTGATTTCAGAGCTGAAGCCAGAGCAGTAAATCCATCATCTGTAATATAACACTTTATTAACCTGCAGAAAAAAAATCCTCCAATTAAAACTAAACACATAATCAGTTCTATAAAAGAAGATTAAAAGATTTATATTCCAACCAGAGTATCTTCAATTTACAGTGTGGATTCTTCAGTCCAGCAGAAATAAGCTTCACTCCTGAATCCTGTAGTTTATTGTAATTCAGGTCCAGTTCTATCAGACTGGAGGAGTTTAAACTGAGAACTGAGGAAAGAACTGAACAACTGTCTTCTGTTAGATTACAATCCCACAACCTGTAAAATAAATAAATAAATTATTCACACAGATATTAAAATAAATTTAATTTACTTTATTAAATGTTACATAATCTAAAGAATAAACTGTAACTCTAAATAAATCATTAGGGGGTGGGGCGTGAGTGTCTTCACAGTTTCTACATACTGAAAGAGATGAGATCAGGTGAAGTTTGTGAGAACTGAGAATCATTACAGCAGATCATTTCATATTTTCTTTTATTATTTGTGTGATTTAATGTCAATTCAGTTAAACAAACATTTATGTGGACACATCTGATTTAGAATAAGAAACTCACAATCAACATTCCAATTCATCAGCATGAGCCTTTCCTGGCTACCCTTATCATAGCTGGAGCTGGAGCAGAATCAGAAGCTGAGCGAGTGCCTTGTGAACTCAGAGGATGTGCTGAGCAGGTGTCGTGCTCAAGTGCTGAGTGTAAGCCAGTGGGGGAGCTAATCATGTATCCAGTTTCAGTCCTATATCTGAATCTAGTGCAGGTCCAGCATGTCTGCATTTGTGTGTGAACCTCACATGATTGTTTGTATGTGTGTGTGTGTGTGTGTATGTGTGTGTGTGATTATTTCTTTGCCCTGGCTGTCTCTATTGTTGTCGTGTATCCAGGAAGGTCTCTGAGGTTAAGGAGGGTGTGCAGAGCAGGACAATTCCAGCTGCTCACTGGAAGGTGTCTCAATTGGTGCTTACAAGCACCAGACACAAGGCAATCCTGTCTGCCTTCAGGAAGAAATGTCACTAAGTCTACCCAAATATGCAATTCTCCCTACCCCACACTACTATTTTATTTAGAGAGTTAAGATTATAATACAGTAGACATGATGAGTCTGAGGTTGTGTGGATGCTTTCTAAGTTCATGTGAATTGGAACTGAGATATATGAATTATGGTAAAGATATTTCCTTCACTGTTCACACTGACATCTATAATAAAACATGTAGCATGATTGAAGAGTGATGATCTCACTTCAATATCTTCAGTTTACAGTGTGGATTCTTCAGTCCAGCAAAGAGAAGCTTCACTCCTGAATCCTGTAGTTTATTGTTACTCAGGTTCAGTTCTATCAGACTGGAGGAGTTTAAACTGAGAACTGAGGACAGAACTGAACAACTTTCTTCTGTTAGATTACTAAGTTCCAACCTGTAAAATAAATAAATATATCATTCACACAGATATAAAAATACATTTAATTTAATGTATTAAATGTTTTATAATTTAAAAAATAAACTGTAACTGATCTCTAAATAAACTCTCTAAACCATGAGAGAGATGAGATCAGGTGAAGTTTGATTTAGAATAAGAAACTCTGCTCCATAATAAACATTCCAATTTACATGGATCTTAGTGGTTAATAAGGTTTGAGTAATGTGATAAACTCACAACACATTGATTTATTTTTTATATAAACTGAGTTTTTGTTACACATTCCCGCTCACGCCCCGCGGTTCCTCGCTCTCCTTCACACACACCCACTCCATGTTCACACCCCGCTGTCACACGCACCGCACCTCACACGCCCACTTCCACACCTGACACTAATGCTGGTAATCACAGATCACCCTCTCCAGATTATTAGTTGCAGGTGTGTCCCGTTGATGGCAGCGTCCTTTTAAGCCGCCGTTTCGGATCCATCGGCGCAAAGTTTTTTGGTTTCACCTGGTTCGTACACGCTGTCGCTTCCTGCTACGCGCTGCAGCTCTGTACGTGCTTCTACGCTCCTGGCGAGACGTCTCCGATGCTTCTTCTGATTCGCTGCCTCTTCTCAGGATCGCGCTCATTCTTAAAGGGCTTCGCGGACTCCACGGCACGCCCTCGCCTCGCCAACGCTTCGTTCCGCTCACATGTTGGTTTAGTGGTGAGCTGCGGCTCCCCGCCACCCCTCGTGTGCCATAAGTATCTGGACTTTGTGTTTATTTGTTTTTTCACTTTATTCCCGCCTGGAGGAAATAAACTCTTTTTTGATTTACGTGCAAATACGCCTCCCTCCGTTCCTCTGGCTACGGGACGCCACATTTGTGGCATAAAACTCTGCCAACAGTACTAAGATGATGGAGCCGACTAAGGAGGTTCTGCCAGCGCAAGGGCGCGCCCTGGTGGAACTTCAGAATGGGCTCAGCGAGATGACCCGGGCTATCCAGACGCTGATGGGTCGTCTGTCCGAGCTGGAGCGCGTAGGTTCCGTGCCTGGTGCCTCGGGTATGCCATCTTCTCCACCGCCGCTTCCACCGGACACCGATGTGCCTCTCCCACCCACCGCTACCCCTTATCGACTTTCGGAGCCAGAACGGTTCGATGGAAGCCCGGACAAATGCCGTTCGTTCCTGATGCAATGTGCACACTACTTCAGCCACCCGCATTCCAGCGAGGTTGATAAGATCTCTATGATTATCTCCCAGCTGACAGGCAAGGCCAGCGAGTGGGCAACGGCTATCTGGGAGGCACAGGGCCCTGAATGCCGGTCGGTAGCGATGTTCTATGAGGCATTCCGGACCACCTTCGCCCACCCCCTGGAGGGAGAGGCTGTGGGGACGCGGCTGTACCGGCTTCGCCAGGGTTCCCGATCGGTGTCCGACTATGCTCTGGAGTTCCGGTTGTTGGCAGCGAGGACTGGCTGGAGTGGGTCTATGCTTACAGTTATGTTCCGAGAGGGACTGCACCGGGAGATTAAGCGCGAGATCGCCTTCCGGGACTTCGGTGCTTCTTTGGACACTTTGATCCGTCTTGCCGTCCTGATGGAACAGCATCTCTCTACTGCTCCACCAGCGCGATCTTCCGGACATCCACCCGCAGACCCTCCAGAGTGGAGGGAGATCAGCACCCCCTCGGCTCCTCGAACCCCGGATCCCGAGCCGATGCAGCTGGGACGTTCCCGACTAACCCCGCAAGAGCGTCACCGCCGGGTCCAACAGGGCCTGTGTCTATACTGCGGGAGCGCGGATCATGCCCTACAAGACTGCGAGACTCGTTCCGGCCAACGCTTCCGCCCTTCTCCTACTACCACCCGGTCTGCCCGTGAGAGGCCCAATGTCGCGGGGAATGTTTCTGGGAAGGTTAGGCAGCAGACATTTTGTTTAACTTCTGTTTTATCATTCAAGGGTTCTTCATTTACGACTGCTGCGCTGGTGGATTCCGGAGCGGACGGCAACTTCATCGACCGGGGCTTCTGCCGTCGATGGGGCATTCCTGGGCTGCCACTCGAGACCACCTTTTCTATTCAAGCCGTGGACGGCAGCTCTCTACCTTCTGGGGGGGCTCATACTACCACACCCCCCCTCCTCATGGGGATAGGGGAGAACCATTCCGAGGAGATTAGGTTCTTCATCATCTCCTCTCCCTCTGTTCCCATCATTTTAGGGCTGCCCTGGCTGAGGCTACACAATCCTGTGATCTCCTGGACCGAGCTGCGGATCCGGTCGTGGTCATCTCGGTGCGCAAGGACGTGCAATCCTCCTCCCGCACTGAGACGCGGGCCATGCAGGATTACATCGCCGAGGCCTTAAGTAACAGCTTTATTCGCCCGTCTAAGTCCCCTGCGGCCTCGGGGTTTTTCTTTGTCCCCAAACAAGGGGGAGAGCTACGCCCTTGCATCGATTTCCGTGAGCTTAATAAAGCCACCAAACGCTACCCTTATCCATTCCCACTGGTACCCTCCAACCTAGAACTTCTGCATGGGGTGTGCGTGTTTACTAAACTGGACCTTCGGAACGCATACAACCTGGTTCGCATTCGCAAGGGAGACGAATGGAAGACCGCATTTATTACCACCTCGGGGCACTATGAGTATCGGATGATGCCTTTCGGCCTCACCAACGCCCCTGCGGTCTTCCAGGCCTTCATTAACGACGTGCTTCGGGAGTTTCTCCACCAAGGGGTTATCGTTTACCTTAATGACGTGCTGGTTTTTTCTGAGGATCTGTCCTCCCATGTTGCCTTAGTTCGGCTGGTGTTATCACGTCTCCTCGCCAATGGGTTATACGTTAAGGGGGAAATGTGCATTTTGAACCGGGACTCGGTCTCCTTTTTGGGGTTTATCATCTCCCATAAGATGGACCCCGGCAAGGTGCAAGCGGTCGTAGATTGGCCGACGCCATCTTTACCCCGAGATCTGCAACGATTTTTGGGGTTCGCTAACTTTTATAGACGTTTCATCTGGGATTTTAGTCGGATTGCGTTGCCCGTTACCACTAGCCTTAAGGGTAACCCCTCCGCGTTGCACTGGAGCCCGGAGGCGGAGCGGGCCTTCAACTCTCTTAAAGAACAATTCACCACTAAACCAGTGTTGGTCCACCCGGACCCCGGGCGCCAGTTCATCGTGAAGGTCACGCCTCTTGTAGTGGGGCAGGCGCCGTACTTTCCCAGTCCACGGGGGGGGGGGTTAGCTCAAGCACGTCCGATCGCGTACTTCTCCCGCAAATTCCTGCCGGCCGAATGTAATTACGGGATCGGGGACCGGGAGCTGTTAGCCATCAAATTGGCCTTGGAGGAGTGGCGTCATTGGCTTATGGGAGCCACTCTCCCCGTCCTAATCCTTACTGACCATAAGAACCTGGAATTCGTCAAGAGTGTTGCACGCCAAGCCCGTTGGGCCCTATTTTTTAACCAATTTAACCTCCAGATCTCGTTCCGCCCGGGGTCGGAGAACAACAGGGCTGATGCTCTATCGAGACTTCATGGCCCCTCTCCATCGGATCCTGAACACGGTAATTCCATTATTCCCGTTACTAAATTCCTGGGTCTGATCCGGTGGGAGGTAGATGCCCAAATTCAGGAGGCGTTTTGCACCACCACCATACCACCCACTTGCCCCGAGGGTAGGATGTACGTCCCTGTGGCTTTTCGGCCCCGCATTATCACGTGGGCCCACTCCTCTCTGTGTACTGGTCATCCGGGCGTCCTTCGTACCATCCAGCTTATCCAACGGAGGTACTGTTGGGAGTACTTACAGGCGGACGTACAGTCCTTTGTGCGCTCCTGTTCCACCTGCGCGGCCTGTAAGACCCCCCGGGTGCTTCCAGCGGGTAAGCTGTGCCCGTTGCCAGTGCCGGAGCGGCCCTGGGCCCACGTAGCCTTAGATTTTGTGTCTGGTCTCCCCTGCTCCAATGGCTACAACACCATCCTCTCGGTCCTCGATCAGTTCTCCCGGGCGGTTAAGCTTTTCCCCCTCAAGGGGCTGCCCTTGGCGTTCGAGACGGCCGAACTGTTGTTTTCCCGAGTGTTCACCTCGTTTGGGATTCCGGAGGTTATTTTGTCCGATAGAGGTCCCCAGTTTATGTCGGCCGTGTGGAAGGTATTTTGCGAAAAGCTGGGGTCCTCCGTCAGTCTCTCCTCGGGGTTCCACCCCCAGACCAATGGGGCGTGTGAACGCTCGCATCAGGAGACAAATACATTCCTCCGGATTTATGCTCACCGCAATCCGTCCGATTGGTCGCAGTACCTCCCCTGGGCGGAGATTGCCCAGAACTCGCTGCGCCACTCAGCCACCGGGCTCACCCCTTTACAGTGTGTGCTGGGCTACCAGCCCCCGTTTGCACCCTGGAGCGGGGAGGAGTCTAAGGCTCCTGCATTTGACGCGTGGTTTCAGCGCAGCGAGGAGGTCTGGGCACAGGTCCACCAGCGGGTAGAGGCAGTTATCCGAAGGTACAAACGCTTCGCGGATCGCTCTCGAGGTGACACTCCCCAATATAAGATAGGCGACATGGTTTGGCTCAGTACTCGGGATATCCGGTGTCGTCAGGGTACCCGCAAACTCCTGCCCCGGTTTTTGGGCCCTTTCCGGATTGAGGCCGTCGTTAATGAGGTCACGGTTCGGCTGAAGCTCCCACGCTATTTGCGGGTGCACCCGACCTTTCACATCTCCCTTCTGAAACCTTTTGTTCCAGGTCCACTGGAGGGTAATTGGGCAGAGTCCAATAGAGAGACTAAGAATCTAACATCTACGCCATTTCCTCTCTGTTGGACTCCCGCCGGCACCGGGGCAAGGTACAGTACCTGGTGGATTGGGAGGGATTTGGTCCTAAGGAGAGGAGCTGGGTTTCGGCCGAGGACATCCTGGACCCGAGCATCATCAGGGAGTTCCACCGTGATCACCTCGACCGCCCCGCCCCTCGGCCTAGGGGTCGCCCGCCTCGCCGAGGTCCACGAGCGGGGTCTCGAGTGAGCAGTTTCCAGGTAGAACCGCCTTTTTCTGGGGGGGGTGAAGTTACACATTCCCGCTCACGCTCCGCGGTTCCTCGCTCTCCTTCACACACACCCACTCCATGTTCACGCCCTGCTGTCACACGCACCGCACCATTCTTTTTTTTTTTTTTCACTCAGACACAGTAACGCAAAGCAGCAGTTCATTTTAATAAATAATTCTACCTTCAGCTGGAAATCCCATTTTTTAGTTTCACTTCAGAGCTTATAAAATACTTTACACCTCATTTAGTACCAGGAAATCTTCCATGATATTTAGAACAACATCAATGTGCTACATAGAGCTGCAACAATGAATCAATAAAATAAATAAAAATCGATTATGAAAAGTGTCATCAACTAATTTCTTTATCGATTCTTTGTGTCACACAATTAATGTCACCTGCAGCACAGAAAACAATAATAAGAGCAGGTTGAACCTAACGAGGCGGAATCTGTGAAAGCAGTTTAACAAAGTTTAATAAACTCTACAAATGAATCATGACTGACGCAAAAAAAAGCTTTGGCTTAAATCATGAAAAGTGTGGGAGCACTTCACGCTTCACACAACTAAAGAACGTGGAACATGCGAGCTCTGCAATTTGACCTGCACAGAGCACCACGGTGATGATACACCACCTGAAACTTAACATGAGGATGAAGTGAAGGAGCTCAACAGTCACATCGGTGCCCTCTGTGGGCGATCCTGGGGATCGCTTTGTGCAGACTCAGGACCGCCCTCTTTCTCCGGAGTTCAAACTTCCGTTTTCCTAATTGGCTTTTCTGTTTTCTCCTTTTTTATAGCTTCTGTTCGGTCTTCGCTTCGCGTTGGTTCGTGTGTATTCACCCTTCTGCTCTTATGTTTGGATTATTTGGACTATTTGTATTTGCGATTGTGTTTTCTTCCCAGCGGTGCTGGTGATAGTCTTCATCGCGAATGCGCAGCTTCGGTTTCGTTTTTTGCACCGTTGTCATCTACTGAGTATTATTACCGAGTAATAAACACTCTCCGTGTTGAACTTTGGACTCTGTCCTATTCCTGTGTTCCATGATCGTCACATCAACAGCAGAGTAAATCATTACAATATCCCGAGTTTCTTTAGTTTTGAAGTGAATCAACATAACGGTGCACTCGCACAATGAGAACCGGCAGAGCACGCTTCATGCTCTTTTTGGTTGTTAACTGGATAATGACAGTGATGCAGAATGTGTGTTCTTTTTTATTTTCATTTTATTAGCTTAAGCAGTGTTTAAACGTGCTTTATAAATACATACACCTTGTATACAATGGTGGTAATTAATGATTAAGCTTGAATTTTCTAACAAAGTATGAGAGAAGACACTGCGCTCTATGGGAGGTAGGATGAATTGCATTTGGACAGGGATTAGGTAACATATTAGAACTACTCAAATTTAATATTTGTTTACACACAATGCTACACATTGTGCCAGTGTGTGTGAGAGATTTGTGTTTAATTGCTCTTTGGACTACTTAGATGCCTTAAACTCATACTCTAAATAAAACCAGACATTTATTGACCTATTTAATAAAGACATTTTTTGCCCTAATGCTACAGAACAGCAGCACAGGATCCTAAAAGTTCCTGTAAGAACCACTAATTGTCACGACCTCCTATTTTCCCGCCCGCCACGCCCTCCTCATTCGTCATTTCCTATAAATACCCCAAGTTCCTCTACCAAGTTTGTCAGATTGGCTGACCTTACCTAGTGTATTCGTGTCCAATCCAGCGTTCTCCTGTTCTGATCATCTGTGTACTGACCTCCTGCTCCATTCCTGGTTTTCCGATTCTCTCGCCTCGTCCTTTGGTACCGTAGCCTTGATTTCGTTTAGCTTTGTTGTTATTGTTCTGTGTTTTGTTTGTTTGGGCCATCGCGCCAGGTTTTCTTTCATTTCTTATAGTGTAATAAAACTCCTTACTTTACGCTCAGTCTCGTGTGGCTGTTCGGTACGCTCACACTCGCCAACACCGTATTTGCGTCACAGCACAATCTGGCCAGAATGGAGCAACCGAATGAGCGCATGTCTGAAGCTAACCGCGCCGCGGCTTTGCCGGCCCAGAATCAAGAGAGGCTCAACCAACATGAGAATCTCCTGATGAATCTCTTGGAACAAGTTACGCAGCTCTCGACTGCAGCTGCATCCGCACCTACTTCCACTCACTTCCTCCACTTCCTCCCTGCGCCGCGTTTAACGATTCGCCGGCTGTTTTACAGACACACCTTCCAATGGTGCATCCGGAACCATTCCATGGCGATCTCAACTTATGCCAAGGGTTTTTATTCCAGTGTCGATTGGTCTTCGGCCATCAACCTCAGTTATTTATACATGATTCATCCAAGATTGCATTCATCCTGAGTCTGCTGCGTGATCGCGCCCTCTCGTAGCCGCTCAGATTGATCCCACCATTGGCACTTACAGATTAGTTTCTGGCCCGGTTCAGGACGGTTTTTGACCGCACGGATTATGCTGGTGATGCTTCCACCCGCCTGCTCAGTCTACGCCAGGGAAGCCGTACTATGGCAGAGTTCACTGTTCAATTTAACATGCTTGCATCTGAGTCAGACTGGAATGATGTTGCCTTAAAGGGAGTTTTCTGTCGTGCTTTAAACGACTGTCTTAAGGACGAGCTCGCGACACGGGACGACCCCACCAGCCTGCGGGGTCTTATAGACCTGGCTGTCTGAATCGACATCCGCCTCCAGGCATCAACCAAGCCTCATACCTCAACCCAGAGACCGCTAGTCAAACCTCTACTGACTCCTGTTACTTCTCCGGCTGAACCGATGCAGATCGGGCACTACCATCTTTCTACAGAGGAACGCAACCGCCGGATCTGAGCAGGACTATGTCTCTACTGTGGCCGGGCAGGCAATCTACGAGCAGAATGCAAGCTCAGGTTAAGACGGGGGGACCCGTTCATCAAAGTGAGTACGCTGATGGGTCCGGAACATTCTCCACCATCACGTCTCTCCATTCCAGTGACCTTTTACCTACCCAGTGGCACTCTCGAGGTATCAGCCATAGTGGATTCTGGCGCTGAGACTAATCTCATCGACCTGAATTTCGCCCGTAAAGCTGGGTTTCTTTTCGAGGCCCTGTCTAGCCCCATTCAAGCTATCTCCTTGGATGGTAAAACCCTAGCTCACATCACTCACACGACTTCACCGATTCACATGGCCACGGCGGGTAACCATATGGAATCCATCAGATTGTCCGTCATCCAGTCTTTCCGTTCTCCAGTGGTGCTTGAGTTTCCATGGCTACAACAACACTCTCCCATATTTGACTGGAGACACAACACCGTAATTCAGTGGAGTGAACAATGCCATGAAAGTTGTTTGGGTGGCGTCCGCACCCAGGTCTTTTCTTCTGCTGCTTCAGTTCCGGCTTATATCGACCTCACTACTGTTCCCTCCGAATATCACCACCTACAGGAAGTATTCGACAAGGAGCGCTCCAAATCCCTGCCGCCTCATCGACCACATGATTGCGCCATTGATCTGCTCTCCGGGGCTCCCCTACCTTTGACACGCCAGTATTCACTCAGTAGACCTGAACGTAAGGCTATGGAGGCTTACATCACCGAGGTGCCTGGCTGCAGGGCTTATTCATCCATCCTCTTCGCCCCTCGGAGTGGGGTTTTTCTTTGTGGAAAAGAAAGACGGCACTCTAAGGCCCTGCATTGATTACCGCAGTCTCAATGCGATAACAGTAAGAAACAAATATCCTCTTCCTCTTATCTCCAAAATGTTTGAGGCCATTCACCGCGCCAAGGTGTTTACCAAGCTAGACTTGCGTAATGCATACCATGTTATGCGGACCTAGGATGGGAATGAATAAAAGACAGCTTTTAACACCCCCAGTGGCCATTTTGAGTACTGCGTTCTTCCACTAATGCTCCTGCTGTCTTCCAAAATCTTGTCAATGATGTGCTCCGGGACTTCCTCGATCATTTTCTTTTCGTTTACCTGGATGACATTTTGATCTTCTCTCCTAATTTGGAAGAACATGTCCACCGTGTGGAACAGGTTCTGAACCGACTTTTACAGACCCGTTTATTTGTCAAAGATGAAAAAAGCATCTTCCATTCTCAGTCCGTGCCTTTCCTCGGCCTTATTTTCGAACATGGCGGGGTCAAGCCTGACCCTGAGAAGATCCGCGCCGTCATTGATTGGCCTACACCCTCGGATCGCAAGCAGCTCCAAAGATTCTTGGGGTTCGCCAACTTCTACCGTTGCTTCATCTGTGGTTACAGTCAGATTGCCACACCGCTCACCTGTTTCACTTCTGTCAAGTTTCCTTTCATATGGACCTCTGCGGCTGAAGAAGCATTCCAGGAGCTCAAGAAGCGGTTCACCACGGCTCCTGTCCTTGTCCCACCCGACCCTTCACTTCAGTTCATTATGGAAGTTGATGCATCTGATACTGGCGTAGGGGCGGTCCTCTCTCAGCAGGTATAACCAACTTCATCCTTGCGCCTTCTTCTCCCACAAACTGTCCCCCACAGAAGTAAACTATGATATTGGAAATATGCTTGCCGTCAAGTTGGCACTCGAAGAGTGGCGTCATTGCCTAGAGGGGGCTGAACATCCCTTTGTTGTATGGACTGATCATAAGAACCTGGCCTCCGTCCAGTCCGCCAAGAGGCTTAACTCTCGCCAGGCCTGGTGGGCTCTATTCTTTTCCCGTTTTCATTTTACCCTAACATACCACCCAGGCACCCGTAACACCAAGCCGTCCATCTCGCTGCACTGCCAAAGCTCCCCATTGCCTTAGAGACCTCTTTTGTCCTTATCGACCAGGTGTTTCATATCCATGGCATCCCCTTGGACATTGTTTCAGATCGAGTTTACCAGTTTACCTCCAGAGTCTGGCGTTCTTTCTCTGAATGTCTGGGGGCCTCCGTCAGCCTCTCCTCCGGCTTCCATCCCCAGTCAAACGGCCAGTCCGAGAGGGCTAATCAAGAAGTTGAGGCCACCCTGCGACGAGTCTCTGAACGCAACCCTAAGTCTTGGAGCACCCCCTTCCCTGGGTGGAATATGCCATCAATTCCCACCAGTCTGCGGCTACTGGACGCTCTTCTTTCGAAGTTTCCCTGGGATACCAACCCCCTCTCTTTTCGGAACAAGAACTGAAGATAGCGGTTCCCTCGGTATCTGGAGGCTGACTAAGATCGCTCTTCAAAAGGCTCAAAGAAGAATGGAGCGCCTGGCAAATCGCCATCGCTGTCCTGCACCCCGTTACAAACCAGGACAATTAGTGTGGCTTTCGGCCAAGAACATACCTCTTCGTTTTACATCACGCAAACTGGCACCCCGTTATATCGGTCCCTACCGCATTGCCAGGATCATCAGTCCCACGGCCGTTCGCCTAGTCCTTCCGTTGCACATGAGGATTCACCCTACGTTCCATGTCTCACAGATTAAACCCTTGCGGACTTCTCCTCTTTGCCATCCTACCAGACCCCCACAGTCCACCTGGGTCATCAATGGTGGTCCTGCCTACACTATCCACCGCCACTAATTACTTGCCTTGGCTGACCTTACCTAGTGTATTCGTGTCCAATCCAGCGTTCTCCTGTTCTGATCATCTGTGTACTGACCTCCTGTTCCGTTCCTGTTTTTCAGATTTTCTCGCCTCGTCCTTTGGTACCGTAGCCTTGATTTCGTTTAGCTTTGTTGTTATTGTTCTGTGTTTTGTTTGTTTCGGCTATAGCTCCAGGTTTTCTTTCATTTCTTATAGTGTAATAAAATTCCTTACTTTATGCTTTGTCTCGTGTGGCTGTTCGGAACGCTCACACTTGCCAACGCCGTATGTATGTCACACTAATAAAGGAACTTCACGCACACCATCCATTAACTACACACAGGAACTACTCACAAAGGTTCTTTGCAGAAACACAAGAACCAAGCAGCAGAATAAAACAGTTCTATAAAAAATTTGTCAACAGCAGGAACAGGGGTCGCAAAGAGAACATAGCAATAACTTCAGTACAGAAACTAAACCCAATAGAACATTTATGGAAGAAACTGATGATTTAAATTCAGAAGAGAATCTCCAGATCCTGACCTCTGAGTCATTAGGTTATTCATTCAAGAAGCAGATTAAAGCTGCTTATTAAACAGACGATTCTTCATCGAGTATTAAATACAGTTCAGTCCATGTGTTTATAACTTTTTTACAGTCGTATATATAAAGTTGAAGTGTTAAAGATATTTCGTCCACGGTTCACATCTATAATAACATATGTGGAATGATTGATGATCTCACCTCAGTACCTTCAGTTTACAGTGTGGATTCTTCAGTCCAGCAGAGAGAAGCTTCACTCCTGAATCCTGTAGTTTATTGTCACTTAGCTTCAGTTCCATCAGACTGGAGGAGTGTAAACTGAGAACTGAGGACAAAACTGAACAACTTTCTTCTGTTAGATTACAATGTTCCAACCTGTACAATAAATAAATAAATACATAAAAATCATATACACACATATAAACATACATACACACTTTCATCCCACAGTCCAAAAACATGGATCAAGTCAATTGAATTTGCCAAATTGCTCTATATATAGTGTGTTTGAGTGAGTGAGTGAGTAAGTGTGTCCAGCGATAGATTGGCGCCCTGTGCTAGGTGTATCTGCCCAGCGCCCGAAACGTTTTCCCCTGGATGGGCATGGGGAACCCCACCGCGACCCTAATAGAGGATAAAGCGGATGGTAATGGATGGATGATCTCTAAATAAACCATGTGGGGCGGTGTTGGGGGTTGGGGTCTCTACAGTCTCAAATACTGAGAAAGATGAGATCAGGTGAAGTTTGTGAGAACTGAGAATCATTACAGCAGACAATTTAATCCTTTCTTTTATTTTTTCTGTGATTTACAGTCAATTCAGTTAAACAAACATTTAGAATAAGAAACTCTGTTTTAAAATTAATATTCTAAGTCATCCCAAACATGTTTCTGATAACAGAAACTTCTTTGAAAAGAAGTTAAATAAAAATAAACTTATTGAACCAGATCTTTATAAACCAGATCTTTATACAATCTTTAAACTGAATTTCAATGCAGTAATTCACATGAACATTTGGAGCAGACATTCATATAAACTACAATGATTTATTCCATTCCAGCTGTACATAAAGTCCTGTTTAATAAAGTGGAGTGAGACAGTAAAATCTTATTGAAGTCACTCAGTAAAAGCAGTTCACTCAGGTACAGTAACTCAAAGCACCAGCTCATTTTAATAAGTCATTCTACCTTCAGCTGGAAATCCAAATTAGTTGCTTTAGAAGAAGCTAATAATCCAGATTCAGAAGACAATCTTCAGAATGAAGCAGAATCCCTCCAAAATTCTGAATCATTAGCTTCCTCATACAGGAAGCAGATTGAAGCTGCTCATTAAACAGATGTTTCTTCATCAAGTATTAAACCCAGTTCAGTTCATATGTTCATGGCTTTATTACAGTCTTATTACTCTTCATTAAAAAGGACTTTATTTACAGATAATAATCTTATTATTACTTTATCTGGCTTAATTACTGCATTTTGTTTAAATTTTAAGTTTATGTGAATGTCTGCTTTGGAACTGAGATGTTTGAAGTTAAAATGTTAAAGATATTTCCTTCACTGTTCACACTGACATTTACAATAAAACATGTAGTATGAGTGAAGAGTGATGATCTCACCTCAGTATCTTCAGTTTACAGTGTGGATTCTTCAGTCCAGCAGAGAGAAGGTTCAATCCTGAATCCTGTAGTTTATTGTAACTCAGGTTCAGTTCTATCAGACTGGATGAGTTTAAACTGAGAACTGAGGACAGAACTGAACAACTTTCTCCTGTTAGATTACAACCATCTAACCTGTAAAATAAATCATTTCCAAAAATATGAAAATACATTTAATTTACTTTATTTAACATTTTATAATCTAAAGAATAAACTCTAACTCATCTCTAAATAAACCAGTGGGGGGGGTTGGGGGGTGGGTGTCTCTACAGTCTCCACATACTGAAAGAGATGAGATCAGGTGAAGTTTGTGAGAACTGAGAATCATTACAGCAGAAAATTTCATCCTTTCCTTTATTATTTCTGTGATTTAGTGCCAATTCAGTTAAACAAACATTAACATGGTCACATCTGATTTAGAATAAGACACTCTGCTTCAGAATTAACATTACAATTCATCATTCATAAAGGGATTCTGTTAACAGCTTTGTAGAAGTTAAATCTAAATAAAACTTAATAAATCAGATCTTTATAAACAACTAAGGACCTTCCATAAACTGTTACCACTGAAACAGAAGCATGTAATTATCTAAAATCCTTTAATATGCTTTAGCATTAACTATAATCTTACAATCTTATTAGGTTGGGGTCTGCATACCTCTAAATTTAATAACAAAATTAATTTTAAGCTTCTTCCACCTACTTTAAACCAAATGTGATGCGATAAAACTTGTGTCTTATTTATTTTATGTTCTTGCATGGATGATTGTGTCGATCACATTGGGTCTGCTAAATTCATTAGTAAGCTAGATATGTTAAAAAGGTTTTTGGCAGGTTTCACTTACTCCTCGCTCAGCTGAGTTTACATTGTTTGCTGCTCCAGATTGTTTTCTCTAATAGACTGTAATGCTGTTTGGATTAAAAAATGCCCCTGCCACTTTCCAATGGCTGATTTATAATGTTTTAGGAGTTGAGCCTAAATGTGAAGCTTATCTGAATGACATTGTCATTTATTCTGATAATTGGCCCCATCATTTTTGAAACAGTGTTTACTAAACTTCGTGATCCTTGTGAATCTTGAATCCTTCATGAATCTTGTGCTTAATCTGGAAAAATGTAGTTTTGGCTATGCTTTAAAATTGTAAAACTGTTGGAAATGGTGTAGTCTGTCCAGTTGATGCCAAAATTCAAGCAATTGGCTTCTTTCCTCCTCCTTGAAATAGAAAAAAAACTATGACGATTCCTTGGCATGGCTGAATATTGTCTTTGCTTTTGTAAATACTTTTCTGATGATGTGTTAGCCTCGACTAACCTGTTGAAAGACAAAGCTTCTTTCATTTGGTCTTCTACATGTCAAGCTGCTTTTGATGCTCTTAAAGCTTTGCATTGCAGTTCTCCTGTGTTTTTTGCCCATATTTTGAAGAAACATTTAAGTTTGAAGTAGGTGCAAGAAACACCTGTGTTACACTCGCCTACCTAGGGATTAAAGCGGATGCGCATTAGAAGCGCAGAGCCGCCGCGCTCTAATGCGCTGAAGGGAGCCAGGCACGCAGGTAGCAGAGAAACCGATTTATTAAAGGTGTAGTGACACCACCGGCGGATGCCCTCGGCGGGTGCGGAGTGGGCCACGCCCTCTGACTATGCAGTTCGGTGGGCGCCCTCTGCGGATAAGGTGAGGGAAGCGCCCTCTAGCTGTGCGGTTCGGTGGGCGCCCTCTGCGGATGAGGCGTGGGGTGTGCTCTGTGGCTTTATGTCGAGGTGGGCGCCCTCGGCGGCTCAGGAGGAAACCACGCCCTCTGGCTGCGTGGTCCGCCAGATGCCCTCAGCGGGTGCGGAGTGGGCCACGTCCTCTAGCTGTTGGCCCTTGGCGGGTGCAGAGTGGGCCATGCCCTCAAGCTGCGTGTCGAGGTGGGCGCCACTGATGCATGGACTGGGCGGCGTGCGGCCCCTGGACCTCGGGTTGGGCGGCGTGCGGCCCATGGACCTCGGGCTGGGCGGCGTGCGGCCCCTGGACCTCGGGCTGGGCGGTGTGCTGCCCCTGGACCTCGGGCTGGGCGGCGTGTGACCCCTGGACCTCGGGCTGGGCGGCGTGTGGCCCCTGGACCTCGGGCCGGGCGGCGTGCGGCCCCTGGACCTCGGGCAGGGCGTCGAGCGGCCCCTGGACAACGGGCTGGGCGGCATGCGCTGGGTGGACCTCGGCGGGCACGCACGCTGGGTGGACCTCGGGGGGCACGCACGCTGGGCTATCAGTCCAGAACTCCTCAGAGTTCAGGAGGGTACGTATGGGCAGAATATGCCCATACAGGTATGACTCGCCCGCCTCATCATCGGAGACCTCCACCAGATCGAGGCCCTCCTCAATGCGGAGCGCTTCATAACCGTACCTCCACATAAACTCATCATCGGAGTCGTACCACTCCGATATCACAGGGTCGGCGGGCTGCGCATAGCGGCGCACTCGCGGTCACAACGGAGGGCGCCGCGAGTTACGAGGCTATACGGCCCCGGAAAGAAAAATTTTAAAGAAGCTTACCTGGGCTCTGGACTCCCCAAATTGTCTGGCACGTCGTGATGTTACACTCGCCTACCTAGGGATTAAAGCGGCTGCGCATTAGAAGCGCAGAGCGGCCGCGCTGTAACGCGCTGAAGGGAGCCAGGCACGCAGGTAGCAGGGAAACTAAATTTATTAAAGGTGTAGGAACACCACAAAACAAAGGTACCAGAAGAGTGAACATAAAAGGGTTTTACGACGTGCCCGGAGGACAGGGAACGAAGGAAATAAATACAAACGACATCCGACCACGTGCACAAAACAACCAATGAACAGAAAGAGATAATTAACTAAACTAAAGACTGTCAATGAAAGTCAATTAACAGACATAGAACAGAACCAAAGAACAGTTGCCCTAGGCACCTGTTACAACTGGAGCAGGAGCTGTCCTGTTACAGGAGGATGAAATCCACATGGACCGTCCCATCTTTTTCTTTTCCAAGAAGTTTGTGAAACACCAGTTGATGTACAGCACAATTGAATAAGAAGCTCTAGCCCTTCTTTTTGCTTTATAACAATTCAAAATATATGTTGGTAATGCTTCTGTTCCTGTCAGTGTGTACACTATTCATAACCCGCTTGCATGTCAAATTCCAATTCACGTTTAATGCGTTGGTCTATTATCATTCAAGGTTTCAATATGACTATTCTGATTATTAGTTTGTTGTTGGTTTGCTGTTGTTCTGTAAAATTTGCTGTATATGTCTATGTATTTTTGGAACTTAACCGTGATTTGTGGGTTGTGGACTTAACTTGTTTGTAACTGCCTACTTGAGCAGATTGTGAGATTGTAATATTTTTTTTGTATGTGTATTATGTACAGAATTTTCTTTGTGCATTTAAGTGTTGTATGGAGTGGCTGCCATTTGTTAGTGGGTGTGGGTTCTTTTGAGCTGTGTTTATAAATAGGCAGTTTGCAATGCAAGTAAGTGCATTGTAGTTGTTTAATCTAGGTAATGTAGTTTTCTTTTTTTTCTAGAGTGATTTTGTTTGTTGTTTTGGCATGGGTCACTCCTGAAGTCATTATTTGTCTGAAATTAAATATACTTTATCATGTTTTTCATTTATTATGTTTTATATTCCAATGTCTGGTGTGGCGTGTTGAGTCTTTGGAACTGAGATGTATGAAGTTAAAGTGCTAAATATATGTCCTCCACTCTTCATACTGACGTCAAATAAAACATGTGGAGCGATTAAAGAGTGATGATCTCACCTCAGTATCTTCAGTTTACAGTGTGGATTGTTCAGTCCAGCAGAGAGAAGCTTCACTCCTGAATCTTGTAGTTTATTGTGACTCAGGTTCAGTTCTATCAGACTGGAGGAGTTTAAACTGAGAACTGACGACAGAACTGAACAACTTTCTTCTGTTAGATTACAAGCCCAAAACCTGTGAGAAAAAAATTATAAACCTGGTTGTCCAGCCTGGTATACTGTTGAATAGCCGTTCTGAATGCAGTGCCGTCTGAGGGGCATTTAGCTTAAACCTACCCTATTAATCTCCACACACTGTAAATTCACTGAATTCCTTACATCATTTAACAATATTATGTGATGTAATCCCGATATTTCCTGATCCTGCTTTTGTACCATTGATGATTCATGATGATCATGATTACAACCACATGTTAATAAATAGCTCAAAGGTTTTGTTAAATAAAGCAATTAAAAATATATTTATAATATATAGTGTTTATACATATATGTACAAACACTATATAACACTATATATATATATATATATATATATATATATATATATATATATATATATTTATTTATATATATTTATATATATTGTATACTGCCTACCAAAATAAGTCCATGTAGAATCACCATTTACTGCATCATTACATCTGTCTATGTCTTTAAAAGCTTTGCACATATAAAAACCTCCACCCCAGTTTTAAGTCTTTTTCAGCTTCTAACAGTTTTCACTTTTTATGATGGGGATGATGTGTTTATGGTGAAGTGCGTGAAGTGCGAAGTTTCGTGTCAGCATTCGGTGTCATCTGATCAGAGCACCTTCTTTCACGTTTGCCGTGTCCTCTACATGGTTTGTGGGAAACAGCAAACACGAGTTCATGACTTGCTTTCAAAAATGTCTTACTTTCAGCCTGTTTTTTAAAAACCACTTAAATTTATGTAGTACAATACTAATAGTGCCCAGTGTATAGATTCCCCCACCTGAGCTGCGCATTTCTGTAGCACCTTCCAAGTGACATTTAGACTCATAAGTGCTTTTTTAATTGCTGCTCTAGCTGTCAGTTTATGTAGATGGCCATATCTGGGTTTATGTTTATCCCATACTTCTTCCACTTCCAAATTTTTTTTAATAACCTATGCCTGATCATCTGTTTCCAAGGTGTTATTTTTGTTGTGTTTGAATTTTACACTGTGTTCATCAGAAATGGGACCGTGTGATAGTCTGCTTGTAAAGATAATGATATGGCATAATGTGGCATTACAAACTCACAGGGATGTAATAATTCATTCATTCATTCATTCATTCATTCATTATCTCCCGCTTATCCTCTATTAGGGTCGCGGTGGGGTTCCCCATGCCCATCCAGGGGAGAACGTCTCGGGCGCTTGGCAGATAGACCCAGGACAGGGCGCCAATCCATCGCTGGGCACACACTCACTCACACAGACACACTCTATAGGGGACAATTTGAAGAATTCAATTGACTTGATCCATGTTTTTGGACTGTGGGAGGAAACCGGAGAACCCGGAGGAAACCCACGCAGACACGGGGAGAACATGGAAACTCCACCCAGATGGGGATTCGAACCGGGAATCCCTAGCGCTGAGAGGCGAATGTGCTAACCACTAAGCCACCGTGCCGCCCGTAATAATTCATGATTTAAAAAAATCTCCTGATATGAAAATTTGCACTCTGTTATTTTCACATTTGTTGTGAACAAAGAAACAAAAAAAATAAGTAAAAATACTCACACAGCTTTTCTGGACTCTTTGATGACAGGCAGCAGTTTGTTAAAACATTCCTCTGAAGGTTGATATTTCCTCAGATCAAACTCATCCAGCTCCTGATCTGAGTTCAGAAGCACAAACACCAGAGCAGACCACTGAGCAGAAGAGAGATCAACTCCACTGAGACAATCAGAACCTCCTTTGTTCACATACTTCTGAACTTCCTGTACTAAAGAATCATCATTCAGTTCATTCAGACAGTGGAACAGATTGATGGATTTCTCTGTAGAAAGATTCCATCTGATCTTCTCCTTAATAAACTCAGCTGTTTCATGTATGATGTCAGAGCTACTTCCTGTATGTGGTAGAAGTTCTTGTAGGAGCTTTTGATTTGATTCAACTGATAAACCGAGAAGAAATCTGAGGTAAAGATCCAGGTGTCCATTCTTACTCTGTAAGGCCTCATTCACTGAACTCTTTAGAAAGTCAGACATGTTGGACTTGTTAAAAAGTTTCCACAGAGCAGATGTTTGGGTTTCTGTTTTATTTCCAGAGATAAAGCTGAATGAACTAAAGATAGCAGCCAGAAACTCCTGAACACTAAGATGTACGAAACTGAAGACTTTCCCCATGTGCAGTCCAAACTCTTCTCTGAGGATCTGTGTGCAGACTCCTGAGTACACTGATGCTTCTGTAACATCAATATCACATGCTGTCAGATCTTCCTCATAAAAGATCAGGTTTCCTTTCTCCAGCTGCTGGAAAGCCAGTTTTCCCAGTTTGAGAAGAATTTCTTCATCCTGCTTCTTTTGATACTTTCCTCTAACCATGTTGGTCTGAATGATCAGGAAGTGGTTAAACATTTGAGTTAAAGTTTTGGGGATTTCACCACATCCTCCTTCCCCCAGCATCCTCTCCAGGACAGTGGCTGAGATCCAACAGAAGACTGGAATGTGACACATGATGTAGAGACTTCTTAATGACTTCATGTGTTTGATGATTCGATCAGTCAGACTCTGATCACTGACCTGCTTTCTAAAATATTCTTCTTTCTGAGGGTCACTGAAGCCTCGTACCTCTGTCACTCGATCAATGTATCTAGAGGGGATCTGATCAGCTGCAGCTGGACGAGATGTGATCCAGATGTGAGCAGACGGAAGCAGATTTCCTTTGATCAGGTTGATCAGCAGCACGTCCACTGATGACAACTCAGATAGATCACTCACTCCCACTGTGTTCTGAAAATCCAGAGGGAATCGAAACTCATCCAGACCATCAAAAATAAACAGAACCTCCTCCAATCTGGATATATCAGTGTCTTTGAACTCTTTAAAAAAGATCTGAAGAAGATCAATCAGGCTCAGTTTCTGTTTCTGCATTAAATTTAGCTCTCTGAAAGGAAGTGGAAACATGTAGAAAACATCCTGATTGGTTTTTCCTTCAGCCCAGTCAAGAACAAACTTCTGTACAGAGATTGTTTTTCCAATTCCGGCAACTCCTTTAGTCAGAACAATTCTGATGGAGCGCTCTGGTTCTGATAAGGTTTTAATAGACTGTACAGTTCTGATGGCACTCTCTGGTTCTGATGAGGGTTTAAAGATGTCATTACATTTGATGGATGTCTCCTCTGCAGCTCTTCTCCTGGATGCTGTCCCAATCTGTCTCACCTCATGTTCCTCATTGACTTTTCCACTGTCTCCTTCTGTGATATAGAGCTCAGTGTAGATCTCATTCAGAAGTGCTGGAGATCCTTTGTTAGAAATCACTTCATTCAAACACTGAAACTTATTGATCAGTGATGATCTAAAGTTCAGGTGAATTGTAGCTCCAGAAGAGTCAGACCTGGACATGGTCATGTGATCAAGACTCAAAATCAGAAACACGAAAGAAACATTATAATTCTATTCAGATTATAATCTTTAGAAAGTTCATGTGAATCAGTTCTTAAAGCAAAATTAGAATATGAATCTCTAAATACAGGATGTAGAAATATTCAGGAGACTGTAGTAGATTAGAATAATTAGATGGAGATTGTTGGTTGTGATCTGACCTCAAATCTTTAATACAGACTTTATTCTTCATTTCATCTTTTGGTTTCAACAGAACTCTGTAGATAAATCAAAATATCAACACTTTTACAGAACATCATAAAATTATTTTAATGTGATGAAATATGAAGAACTCAAAAAAAAAAAAAAATCAGTCACAGAGCCACTTCCTTCCTCCTGATCCACGAGCTTCTTCTTAACATTTCTGTAATGGTAAATGTCACCACCTGTTTATATATATAAATATCACTGTATCATGTGATAATACAGTGATATATATATATATATATATATATATATATATATATATATATATATATATATATATATATATATATATAAATATCACTGTATCATGTGATAATACAGTGATATATCTATCTATCTATCTATCTATCTATCTATCTATCTATCTATCTATCTATCTATCTATCTATCTATCTATCTATCTATCTATCTATCTATCTATCTATCTATCTATCTATCTATATATATATATATATATATATATATATATATATATATATATATATATATGCCCAGCGATGGGTTGGTGCCCTGTCCTGGGTCTATCTGCCCAGTGCCCGAAACGTTCTCCCCTGGATGGGCATGGGGAACCCCACCGCGACCCTTATAGAGGATAAAGCGGGAGATAATAAATGAATGAATGATATATATATATATATATATATATATATATATATATATATATATATATATATATATATATATAAATATCACTGTATCATCACATGATTCTGCTTCTCCACCTGCTTCTGCCCATCTACCTGATTTTTTTTCCTGTATTAGTTTAGATAATTTCTTTGCACTGGATTGAAAAGTTAACAGAGATAAGTAGAACCTTATAGATTTTTGATTTTTCAAGAACTTTAAACATGCAGTTTGTTCATTTTAGTTATTTTAAATGTAAGTTTTAATTAAATATTGGATTTGTATTTATACTTAACATTTATTTTGTAATGTTTTATATTTTTTGTACAACATTCAGAACAACATTGTTCTCCTATTTGTAAGTTGTTTTGGATTAAAGCGTTTGCTAAATGATTAAATGTAAATGTAATATTCTTACTGGGATCCACCAGGAACCTCTGATCTTCTGAACACTGCTGGAAGCTCCATTGACCGCTCACTCTTCATGGACACACAGCTGGGTTCAGGTGAATCTGATCTCTGTTCCTGAATCAGTCTAAAACACAAAAACCAATTTAATGTCTGATTCACATTTAAAACTCATTTAAGTAAAATTATTAGCATTACAGTGGGTTGCAAAAGTATTCATACCCCTTGAACTTTGCCATATTTTGTCACATTACAACCACAAACATAAATATATTTCACTGGAATTTAATGTGAAAGACCAACACAAAGTGGTATACAATTGTGAAGTGGAATGAAAGTTATACATGAATCAACAATTTTTTTACAAATAAAAAACTGAAAAGTGCGATGTGCAAAATTATTCAGCCCCCTTTTCCCTGAGTGCAACCAAT
>JAFMOD010001630.1:50107-66351 GCA_019802435.1 Corydoras maculifer
GGGCTGAATAATTTTGCACATCGCACTTTTCAGTTTTTTATTTGTAAAAAAATTGTTGATTCATGTATAACTTTCATTCCACTTCACAATTGTATACCACTTTGTGTTGGTCTTTCACATTAAATTCCAGTGAAATATATTTATGTTTGTGGTTGTAATGTGACAAAATATGGCAAAGTTCAAGGGGTATGAATACTTTTGCAACCCACTGTATATTTGATCCACCTGATTCTGCTCCTCCACCTGATTCTGCTCCTCCACCTGATTTTATAACTTCACCTGAATCTTTTTCTCCACCTGATTTGACTCTGTTCTATTACCTGATTTTGTTCCTCCACCTGATCCTGCTCATCCACCTGAATTTTCCTACTTTTGATTTCTTTATGTAACTCGTTTGTCGTTTCTGTTTCTGTTTAAATAAGTTATTTTTACTGCATTCAGAAGTTAGCAATTAGAACCTTGAAGCTTTCAGATTTTTCAGGAATCTAAAATATTGCAGTTTGTTTAGTCTATGGCACGGTGGCTTAGTGGTTAGCACGTTCGCCTCTCAGCGCTAGGGATTCCCGGTTCGAATCCCCATCTGGGTGGAGTTTCCATGTTCTCCCCGTGTCTGCGTGGGTTTCCTCCGGGTTCTCCGGTTTCCTCCCACAGTCCAAAAACATGGATGAAGTCAATTGAATTCTCAAAATTGCCCCATATAGAGTGTGTCTGTGTGAGTAAGTGTGTGCCCAGCGATGGATTGGCGCCCTGTGCTGGGTCTATCTGCCCAGCGCCCGAGACGTTCTCCCCTGGACGGGCATGGGGAACCCCACCGCAACCCTAATAGAGGATAAAGCGGGAGATAATGAATGAATGAATGTTAAGTCTATCCATCCATCCATTACCTTACACTTTATCCTCTATTAGGGTCGCAGTGGGATTCCCCATGCCCATTCAGGGGAGAACATTTTGGTTGCTGGGCAGATACACCCAGGACAGGGTGCCAGTGTATCGCTGGGCACACACTCACTCACACAGACACACTCTATATGGGGCAATGTTAGAGAATTCAATTGACCTTGATGCATGTTTTTGGACTGTGGAAGGAAAGAGGAGAACCCGGAGGAAACCCACGTGGACACGGGGAGAACATGGAAACTCCACCCAGATTGGGATTCGAGCCAAGAAACCCTAGCCCTGAGAGGTAAACGTGCTAACCAGTCTAATTATTTTTAATGTATGTTTTAATAAAATCTTGAATTAGGATTTATACTCAATAACTTTTATTTTATTATGTTTTATAATCTATGTAAAACATTAAGAACAACACGGTTTTCTTATTTATAAGTTGCTTTGGATTAAAGCGTTTGCTAAATAACTAAATGTAAATATAAATATAACATTCTTACTGGGATCCACCAGGAACCTTTGACCTTCTGAACGCTGCTGGAAGCTCCAATGACCTCTTACTCTTCATGGACACACAGCTGGGTTGAGGTGAATCTGATCTCTGATCCTGAATCAGACTAAACACAAAAATAGCTCAGTGTCCGATTTACATTCACAAAAACTCAGGAAGGTGGTATCGTTGTATTGAACACACACCATATTATTATTGCTTTACTTGGAACTCAACTCACAAAGCCCATGTAGTACTGCAAAATAGTGACTTTTTGATCTCTAGTGGTCGAAAGCAAACTACATGTTTGAGTAGGGATGTAAAGAATTGATTAGTTTTTGAGTGACCTCTTTTTTCTTTCTTTCTTTATTTTGTTTTTGTTTTATCAATCTCTTTTGGTGTGTGGGGCTGACGAGATTAATAAAATATGCAGGTGTGGTTTTATTAGTGTACTGTAGGAGTCAAAATTGTTATTTTTTTGTTTGGTGTCTGATGACACTATTGTTCACCCCATCTAGTGGAGAAATGGAGGGCTTACAAATCAATAAAACCAGGTGAGGCTACCTGGAGGCTGTGGCCAGAGCAGGAAGTTTTTGACCTCCAGGCTGCCTCAGAAACTGCAGCTCCTTTGTTAGTTAATTAATAGTTTATTTTGCCAATTTTGCCAATCTTTATTTTCTTTATAATTCACATTTCATTGTGCTGTATTTTATTATTTAAGAATACTGCTCCACTTACGGTCAACTGTGTGCACCCAGGATAATTTTTTATTATAACACACCAGTGGTTGAAATAACCACTACAAAATGAATTTTTCCAGCAAGCTAACGACTGTTTCCATAAAGGAATAGTCTTCAATTAAGCCAAATTCTTCTGATCAGGAAAAATGGCGCGGCAAAATTGCGTTTGGAAAAGTAAAGAGCTCAATGGGTCCTGCTGAAGTCTTGGTCTGGTTGTTTAAGTGCATGGTATGTACTCCACTTTGCATCATATTATTAAGCAGTGCTTGAAATTAAAGGCGAAGATTCAGCTATAAAGGAAATCTGCTATTGGAGTGGATTATTTTGGATTTTAAGCATTTAATTCTGCTTAGAAATGGACATTGGATTGTTTGGAAAACCACAAACATTAAGCAAGCATGGCAATGAAATTATGTTATTAAAAAAAGTGAGGTGTTTGAGGTGTGCTTTGTCCATTAAACACATATGTAGTTGAGGTTGAACAGTCAACATAATAGTTACACTTGTGGAAAATGTGTCATGTGTGAAAGGAGTCAAAGAAAGTCTTCTTAAGTATGCACAATTTTTGGTGTTGGATGACATTAAATCCATACATGTAGCTGCTGGCAGAAGATAAATGCAAATGGTTTGTTCCTAAAATGGATTAAATTAATATTTTTCTTTCTTCTGTGTCTGAGTGGCTATCTAGAGTTTCATTAGTGGTTGTACCTCAAGAGGTAGAAGTTTCTACCTAACATGGAAGCCATAAACTGTAAAGCAAAAACATGAAGCTCTAAAGCTTGCAGCTTTATCATCCGAAATAAAAGTACTTTTGTTCACAAGAGGGTCAATAAGCATCTGTGATGGCTAGCACAACAACAAAATCACCTTTTGAACAGTCATACTTAATAGCAGGTCCATCAACTAAATCCCAGCCAGTGGATTGTGCAGGATCAATGAATGCATACTTCTCAGAGACGTCAAAAAAGTTAACAGTTCCTTTCATTAAACCAAGCTTTTAAAGCCCTTTCTGTGGAACAAGCCCCAAGTGTTCAACCCAAATCTCCTTTCAGTCGGTAGCCACCCAATGAAAAAATGCTTAGTACAGCCAACAAGAATAATCCTCTCAGAGGGTCAGAGGAAACCACCTACAACTTTGTATAAACCTGAGAATGTACCTGATCAACTGCTAAGTACACTACAACGCAGTGTACGCAATAAGACATACATAATTCAGAGTCAAAATTATAACATCCCTTCTTGTTACGCAGCAGAAGTTTTCTAGTCTTTCACAAAGAAAATTACAAATTTTAGCGGTAATGTTTTATTATATCAAACATTCATAAGAGAATTTGAGCAGGTGATTGAGCTTAGGACTGATAGTAGTGCAGATAGACTGTACTTCCTTGACCAATAAACTAGTGGTTATCCTAAAGATCTGGTCAGGATTTGTCTTCAATTGAGCCCAGTAAGAGGCTATACATGTGCAAAATCTTTGATAGACAAACACTATAGCAAAGACTACAGAATTAGTTCTGCATATTTAAAGGAAGCATTACAATGACCTAAAGTCAAAGCTGAAGACTCTAAAGCTTTACAAAGCTTTGTGATATTCTTGAGAAGTTAAAGATATTCCCAGGAAATCAACTTCTCATCAAAGATGAAGATATTGGTCATGAAACTGACTTATAAATTCCAAGAAAGATTTTGTGTGGCAGGGCTATGCAGCTTGTATCACTGAGAATAATGTAACTGTACACAACAAATTTAATCAACTAACAAACTAAAACAAAATTCTAAATCAGATTCTACAATCAGAATCTATTACAGCATTAATCTAACTCAATGTAAATACTGCTCCTCAATCTGAACTCACTCCACTATCACAGTGACACACTGCTAATTGGATGAAGAGCTGTCAGTCTAATGATGTCTAATAGATGAGCAGTAGTATTAGCTTTATTGTAGCAATATTAGTCTTACAACTTTTAAATCACCTCATAATTAAGAGTATTCAGCGATTATTTTTTTTCTGCAGCTTTAATAAAAGTCTTTTATGATAAAATATAGCATTTTTATTTATTTTTTAACAAATTTGGTAATTTCTTTAGTTCATCTTTCAGAACTCAACTTCATTCATTCATTATTTTCTGCTTTATCCTCTATTAGGGTGCGATGGGGTTCCCTATGCCCATCCAAGGCATGGGGAACCCCACCTTTCTCAGTCGCCGGGCAGACACATCCAGGACAGGGCGCCAAACTATCGCTGGGCATAAACTCACTCACACAAACACACTCTATATGGGGCAATTTGGAGAACTCAATTGACTTGATCCATGTTTTTGGACTGTGGGAGGAAACCGGAGAACCTGGAGGAAACCCACATGTACATGGGGAGAACATGGAAACTCCACCCAGATGGGGATTTGAACCGGGAACCCCTAGTGCTGAGAGGCGAATGTGCTAACCACTAAGCCATTGTGCCGCCAACTCAACTTTATGTTGCATTCAGAACAACATTCAGAACAACATTCTTACTTGGAACCAACATCTGATCTTCTGAAATTTGATGGAAAGTCCATGGACCTCTCACTCTTCATGGACACATAGCTGGGTTCAGGTGAATCTGATCTCTGATGTTTAATCAGACTGAAACACAAAACAAATTCAGCTCAGTCTCAGATTTTGATAAAGAACCTAAACTCTAAAAAATCTGATAAATTCTGACAGAACAGGAACTAATGATGTGAAGTAAACCCGAGGAGAAACTACAGACTTCACATTGAAAGATTCAGTCATATAGTTTAAAGAAAACTATACTATATTAATGAGTTCTATACATTTAGATTCTTTAAATAAATTAAATGAAAATAATAAATGATGATTTGAATATGACATTTAAACATGTATCTGCTGCTGAACTCTGTTTGAGGTTTAAACTCTTTAATTCAGGACTCTGATAGTTTTAATGTTAGTTTGTATAAAACAGATTTATTACGTCATTATTTTCACTCACCTCTCAGGTTCACTTCTGTCATCTTCAGTACAGAGACTCATTTTGAAGATGGTTTCTCCTGTAAATATCAAACCAACATCCTGAAGACAAATCTAGATAAATACTGCTGAATTCAAATGGAGCTGCACTTCTTCTCTCCTGCATCCGGGACTTTAATCTTCCACTGTATCAGATCTAATGTAAGAACTACATACAGCTAACCGTCACATTAATAACTCTCAACATCCAAATGTTACTTTACTACTAAATATTAATACAATAGTTTACATGATTAAACACAGAGTTTTATCTTATACACAGAACAGAATCCGATTACAATAAAGCTTTACCCTTTTCCACCGAACTCGTTTATTTTCGCTTTTACTTTAAACTGGTTGAACCAGTTTGCAGACGACGTTAAACAATTTGTCAGTCAAAAAAGATTTGCATCCTCTGGAGCTTCAGGTTGCAACACTACATACCTGACTATCTGGGAAAGTTACCGCCCAACCTGCGTTCCTTAGGTGTTCCGCTCTGTTACCGTCTATTCAGAAACACGAAGGGGCGCTGTTTCTCCAGATTCAGCAAATATTAACGTCTTTAATTTTTCTTTTTACCAATAATCATTGTACCGATATATTAATAATAAAGTCACTTATTTTATTTATTTTGTATTTATAAAAGAACATTAAATTCAAAATAAATATATAAATAAAAACATTACACATATTATATTATCACTGGAATTAAAAATGTAGTTTCATTAAAAAAATATAATAATACATAAACGTTTATCCATCCATCCATTATCTTCCGGTTTATCCTCTATTAGGATCGCGGGGAGTTTCCTCATGCCACTCCAGGGGAGAAAGTCTCGGGCGCAGGGCAGATACACCCAGGAGAGGGTGCCAATCTATCGCTGGGCACACACTCACTCACACATACACACTCTATATGGGGCAATTTAGAGGACTCAATTGACCTTGATCCATGTTTTTTGGACTGTGGGAGGAAACCGTAGAACCCGGAGGAAACCCACGCGGACACAGGAAGAACATGAAAACTCCACCCAGATTGGGATTCGGGAATCCCTAGCACTGAGAGGCAAACCTGCTAACCACTAAACCACCCTGCCACCCTCATAAAAGTTCATAGTGAATAAATTTTAACTTTCAATAAATAATCATCAAGTATGTTTAGATTACTAATTTAATTCAATGTCTAATTCATTCATTCATTCATTATCTTCCACTTATCCTCTATTAGGGTCGCGGTGGGGTTCCCCATGCCCATCCAGGGGAGAACGTCTCGGGCGCTGGGCAGATAGACCCAGGACAGGGCGCCAATCCATCGCTGGGCACACACTCACTCACACAGACACACCCTAAACGGGGCAATTTTTGAGAATTCAATTTACTTGATCCATGTTTTTGGACTGTGGGAGGAAACCGGAGAACCCGGAGGAAATCCACACAGACACGGGGAGAACATGGAAACTCCACCCAGATGGGGATTCGAACCGGGAATCCCTAGCGATGAGAGGCGAACGTGCTAACCACTAAGCCACCGTGCCGCCTCAATGTCCAATTAATAAACCAAATAGTACAGAGAAATGTCTGAATCGATATTCTTAGTGATCCATCATGATGCATGTTTCCTGATCTTTCTAATAGTACCATTTGAAGTTACAGACATGAGGTGGAACTGTTATCATGGAGTGTTGTGGGACAGGGTTGTTATTAGATCCAGAGGTTAACCACAGAAACCACACTGTTCCCATCTCACTAACACTCCACTGTGGAGTCACACTCCATATAAAATCAGGGGTAAACTTTGAGACACCCTCATTGCCATCACCATGACTACAGACCATTATCCCACCTTGGTGTGTTACCTGCGAACTTCAGAATTTACAGCTCAATGATTACATTAAAATGGGTGTGTTTTATTTCACACCTCTATCAGGTTTAGGGTTAAACATTAAGGTAAAATTGATTTATTTGTTCTTTATAAAGCTTAACTTAAATAATAACAGTTTTTTCAGAGACTGAAGAGTTTTGTCTCTTATAAGAATAATTTTATAGAATATTTTACTAAATTTAGTCATTTAGCAAATGCTTTTATCTTACGAATGCAAACTGATTAACATGTTCTCCTCTCAGGACTGGGGATCCAGGTTCAAATCTGGGTGGAGTTTCCATGTTTTTTGTCCAGTTTTCAAAAACATGGATTTAAGGTAAATTAAATGCTGTAAATTGCCCTGTATAGTGTGTGTGTGTGTGTGTGTGTTTGTGTGTGCCAAGCGATGCATTGGCCCCCTCTCCTGGGTGCGTCTGACCAGCGGCCGAAACATTCTTGTCTGGATGGGCATGGTTTCTCTCTGTGTGTGTGTGTGTGTGTGTGTGTGTGTGTGTATGTGTGTGTATGTGTGAGTGTGTTGGTGTTGCTTAAGATAAGTTAGTTCAGTAAAACTATTATTACAGTGTGTCTTGTTACAGTGTTGGCCCTTTCCACATCTTACATTCATATCCAGAAAGACAAATATGTTTTAAAACACAAATATGCAGAATATTTTATTAATTATCGGGGAGAAATGGCGGTAGTCAGATGCCCAATTTATCAGGTTTTCCACGGCGCGTTCAGACTTGTGCTCTATTTGGCTTAAACATCTCTGCTCAGGAATCCAATCACAAGAAGTCTCATAACGTTAAATCTCAATACACATATTAATTCTTGTTTAATTAATGATTAGTGTACAGCCAATTTAGTATTTTTGTATCTCTGGGAAAACAGCAGGATTGCCATTTTTACAGAAATTGCTCTTTTATGAAACACATTCCAGCAAATAGCATGGCGAAAACCTGGTCTTAGTACACTCAAAAGACTAAACACAATGGAAGTGCAATGGTTACTTGGCAAATCAAGCAAATGCATTTTGAGTTTGACATTGTAAAAAAATATTCATCCTCTCACGCATAATGAAAGTGGTATTTTAGTTTTTTTTGGGGCAAAGTGCTTCACTCGTCTTGTCAAATAAATTGCAAAAACACAAACAGAAACTGTTTGCAATGTAATGTAAATCAGGAGGCAGTGCTTCGGATTTAGGTACAGAGGCGTGGCCACAGGTCGGTGTTTGGAAACAGCGAGGGGGGGGGGGCAGACTGCTCGCTTGCAGAGATCACTTTGTGTGTGAATGTGTACACATGTGTATAAGTATGGCAAGCCGTTTTAACATTTAATATGTCAAGCCAACTAGTAAAAGGTTTAGTTTTCACTAATGGAAATTATATTTCCACTGGTAAAAATACAATTTCAACATGTAAGAAATGTCACATGAAGATATCTATAAAACAATTTTTACATGTAACAATATATATATTTACATGTAGAAATGACATTTTTACTAGTAAAATTGGGCTTACAGATATCATTAATTTAATTGTTGATATCTGAAATTCTCTTGTAACTAGTAAGAATAACATTTTCAGATATCTACAATTGCATTTTCACATGTTCAAATGGAATTGTTACTAGTAAAAATGTCATGTTCTATTTCAGATATCAACAATTACCATTTCGGATATGTGCTCTAGTTTGCATGTTTATTTCGGATATGTGGGAGGCTTTCGCCCTCATTTGCATACCACCATATCGGATATGTGGGTGAGCCACAAAGCTATTGGTGGACATTCGCCATAATTTGCATATTAATTTCGGATATGTGCTGTCATTTGCATGTTCATTTCGGATATGTGGGCGGGCCATTAAGCCATTGGTCAGATTTTAGAATAAAGTTGTTTCAGAATGAATGTGTAACATGGAGGAGCATGTGGTCACAAAAACACAGCAGAATTGCTACCAATCTATCTGTCTGTCTGTCTCTGTCTGTACACACATATATGTGTGTGTGTGTGATCTATCTATCTATCTATCTATCTATCTATCTATCTATCTATCTATCTATCTATCTATCTATCTATCTATCTATCTGTCTGTCTGTCTGTCTGTCTGTCTGTCTGTTTGTCTGTCTGTCTGTGTCTGTCTGTCTGTAGCCTGTGGGACATAAGGTCCCAGTGGAGAAAGAAATCAGAGGGGCACTAGGACCTAGCAGGAAGCGCTGCCGGTAGACCAATCAACGTGAATATATATTGAGCTCCCTAGCAATCCGTAGCGGGCCAGCATTGGTAGAAGTGTGCTCTGAACGCCAGTCTAGAGTTTCCGACTGTTGTTCCTGGTTGTAGTGGGTGGTATTTACCCACAGGAGAAGTGTGCTTAGAACGCCAGTCTGGAGTTTCCGACTGTTGTCCTTGATTGTGGTGTGTGGGATTCACCTGCAGGAGAAAAGCTGTTTCAGTGCTAAGGATTTGTTCTGGGTATTCCGTCTGTAGTATTGGAGAGTGGAGTTACAGTTATGCAGGGAAACCAGGGCCTGTGGAAGAGTGTGTAGAAGGCATTGGCAGATATTACCGAGCAACCTACAGAAGGGAATGATTGGTGGCCAGCATAGGATGTAGCCACTGTTTTTCTCACTTTTGTTTTATTATTATTTTTACTGTTTTTCAGTTTTCTCACTGTTCTATAGTGTTATTTTCTCATGTTTTATATATTTGATTTTGGTTTGTGTCATTGTGACGAGAATTGACTGAGTTTTAAAGTCGTGTTCCAATGCCATACTTTTAATCAAGACCAGGTATTAATTGCCGTGAACGGTTAAGAGCTCTGTTTTAAATATTGGAAAGTGTTTGTAACCTTTCTTTTCTGTTTTAGATTGTGGCTGTCAGACGAGTGTGTAAGCCAACTTCTAACCCAGTTCATGTGTGGTGGTTTGGGTGAATAACAATTGAGATTTTTGGTGTGAAAATGGATACCTGGGTGTGTAGATTTAAATTTAATAATATATTGATTGTGATGATTATCTCTATTCTGGGCAAGGGGTTGTTGCTTACCCTCATGACATGTTTCACTTTTTATACTGTTGACTGCAATTCTAGAGTTTTATATGGCAAACACAAAAATGTATAATTGATATTTGGTTGATCTTTTCTTAAATAAAGAAATTTATTCAGCAGCTGTGTGATCATTTGAATGAACCATTGTGGGGAACAGTATAATTAAATAGGGTTCTCCCACCCTTTATAATCAAGAAGTGGCGTAGTCTTCATTTACTTGGGTGTAGTTGTAGGGGCCACATATATATATAGGATAATCTCGTGACCCAAGAGAGAACAAACAAACACACACACACACACATATATATATATATATATATATATATATAGCCTTTTGACAACTTAATATAAAATGTAATTTAAAAATTAGGCTAAATTAGGTACTATATATTGACTCACTTAAAGTATTTAAGATCACAAACAGGTGTATCATATCAGGTGCACATGACCAGAACATCATTAGCCAGCATTGGCTTGCACATTTGCCCATTTAAAACTCAGAAATTTAGTTTGGTGTGTCACTGACTGTTGAAGTAAGAATGACCACCATGGTGAGATCCAAAGAGATTGCCTGAGGTCCTCAGAAAATTAATGTGGCTGCTTATGCGTCTGGTGGGGGAATTAAAAAGATTTAAAAATAATTTGACATCAGCCATTCCACGAAGTGGAGGACATTCAAAACAACTGCGAACATGCCTAGGTCTGGTAATATGACAATGACCCAAAACATACCAGTAAATCGACTAAGGACTGGCTAAAACCTAAGAAGTGGAGAGTCCTGGAATGTCCCAGTCAAAGTCCAGATCTTAATTAAACTGAGATGCTGTGCAGTGATTTAAAACAAGCTTTACATGCAATAATCCCCTCAAACATCTAACAGCTGAAAGAATTCTGCATTGAAGAGTGGGGCAAACTTTCTTCAGAACAATGTCAGAGAGTCCACAAGAGGCCACAAGAAGCGTCTCACTGAAGTGCCCAAAGGGGGCAACACTAGTTATTAGAGGGTAGAGTGTCCTAACATATTCCTCCATTATAATATGCATTTTTGTTCAGAACTTTTATTTTATGAGTAAAACAATGTTAATTTAATAAATTTAATTTAATTCAATTAAATAACTTTTTTTCCCATAAATATACAAAAACAAGATTGGGCATTGATATGTGAACATTTTTTAATAAATACAGGGGTTGGACAATGAAACTGAAACACAATAACCTGAAACACAATCATTTATTAGTATGGTGTAGGGCCTCCTTTTGCGGCCAATACAGTTTCAAATTGTCTTATGAATGACATATGAAAGTCCTGCACAGTGGTCAGAGGGATTTTCTTGCAGAAGTCATTCTTCTTGCAGTACAGTCGCCAGGTCACTAAGTGATGCTGCTAGAGTTAAATGTTTCCTGACTTGTTCCTCCAAAACACCCCAAAGTGGCTCAATAATATTTAGATTTGGTGTGATTTGGTCACAGATACGCCAGCAAGACCTGCAATTTGTCCTCTTTTGAACTTTGGTATGTCACCCATGTTTTGTGCATCGCAATATTTTAAGCAAAGCTGTGCTCTTACTCTGCTAATTGAACCTTCACACTCTGCTCTTACTGGTGCAATGTGCAATTAATAAAGATTGTCCACAAGGCTGGTCCAATTTGGCCGTGACACCTCCCACACTAAAATTATAAGTGTATATATATATAATGCAGTAATGTACAGAAGTTTTAGGCAGGTGCAAATAAATAAATGCTGTAAACTATGAATGTTTTAAAAAATGTAAGTGTTAATAGTCTATTTAATAGTTTTTTGTCTCTTCATGTAATCCCAGACAGACTTGATGATGTTGAGATCAGGGCTCTGTGGGGGCCATACCATCACTTCCAGGATTTCTTCTTCTTCTTCTTCTTCTTCTTCTTCTTCTTCTTTACGCTGTAGATATTTCTTCATGATATTGGCTGTATGCTTGGGGTCGCTCACTTTGCATTTTGCAAATTGATTTAAAAAATATATATTTATTATTTATATTTTTTAAAGCATTATTAGTTTTCAGCATTTTTTCACATCTGCCTAAAGGTTTTGCACATTACTCCCTCTCTCTCTCTCTCTCTCTCTCTCTCTCGATAGATAGATAGATAGATAGATAGATAGATAGATAGATAGATAGATAGATAGTGTGCGTGTATGTTAGTCGTGGTAAGAATAGTACACGGCTTCACTGATATAAAATGGAAAATAAATTGTTGCTTTGCAGGTTTTAACATCTTGTTTATTACACTTTTGGTAATACGTGTATACACAATTAACTCATTGTATTGAGTTGTTGTTCTATTTAGCCAAATGGTAATCGATCCTACACCCTACTTTGGATAAAGCCGCATACTTTTATGCCGGGCGCATGTGCGCGACAATCCTCCGCTCCCCTGCGGTGTGCTGCTATTAATACGATAATTCGTCACAGAAAATCCAGGCCCTGAATTTAAATACCAACTTTCAGGCTGCAGAATAGTGACAATGTACTGTTGTAAAAAGCGCTATATAAATAAATAACTTGAACTTGAACTAGTGTATAACTGTAACGGAATATAATAATAATAATAATAATAATAATAATAATAATAATAATAAAATTAGCCTCCGTTTGGATTTTGGTGCGTTTTCATTTCTGTGGTTTCGGTCAATGGGAGATGATGTCAACCGCGTAATTTGCATATTTACGTCAAAGTCAGAACACAAAGCCATTGGTCGGCTTTCACCTAAATTTGCATATTAGTTTTATATATGTACCCTCATTTTCATATGAGTTGTTACATGTTAAAATGTAATTTCAGATATGTCCCCTCATTTGCATATTAGTTCTTACATGTTCAAACAGCGTTTTCATTTTTACTAGTTGAAACTCATTTTTGATATCTGCAATTCAATTTTTACTAGTTATAAAAGGAATTGTAGATATCTTAAATACAATTGTTACTAGTAACAACATAATTTTCACTAGTAAAAACTGCAATTTCAGATATCTGAAATTACATTTCCACTAGTTACAATTTCAGGCCCAACATATCAGTAATTAAATTTAATATATCTATAATACAATTTTTACATGTAACAATACATATTTTTACATGTAAAAATTACATTTTAACTAGTGAAAATTCGGCTTACAGATATCATTAATTTAATTGTTGATATCTGGAATTCTCTTGTAACTAGTAAGAATAACAATTTCAGATATCTACAATTGCATTTTCACATGTTCAAATTAAATTGTTACTAGTAAAAATGTCGTGTTCTATTTCAGATATCAACAATTACCATTTAAATGTTAAAGCGGCTTGCCATATTTAAATGTTGAAACGGCTTGCCATATGTGCTCTCATTTGCATGTTCATTTCGGATATGTGGGCGGGCCATAAAGCAATTGGTCAGATTTTACAATAAAGTTTTTTCAGAATAAAAGTGTAACATGGCGGAGCAATTGGACACAAAAATACAGTGGAAATGTCTTGCAATTGAACGCGTATATAGGCAAGGTATATGCAGTCAAAGGGAACTTTGCGCAGTAGATGCCGTGATTATCAATGCAGAGAGAATTGCCAACTTTCTACAGAGACGGCAAACGAATTAAAAGACAGTCTCCTGGGGATCAGAGAAATGATTTTAAATTCACAACAACATTACCCAATGACCTTCTCTGCTTGTCAAATTCGTTCAGGTAAGTTTTTGATTCTAAGGTCAAAAAGTTTTGTGTTGAAAACAGCATGTAGTCTAGTGTTTCTGCTTATTTAGCATTAATGAACATGATTGAGGTTATGTGGGTGTACAAATTAATTAAAATTATTATTGCAACTAAAAAACATCTAGCGAATTTGAGGTTTGATGGTAATCCCCTTAGGTTATGCCATTCATTTCATTAATTCCTTATCTTTCACTTTATCCTGTACTTGGGTCGTGGAGGGGTTCCCCTTGGCTATCCAGGTGTGTTTCGGGCGCTGGGAAGATACAACCAGGACAGGGTGCAAATCTATTGCTGGGCACACACTCACTCACACATACACACACTCTCTCTCTCTCTCACTCACTTACTCACTCATATATTAGATGGGGCAATTTAGAGCAGTCATTTTACCTTCTGGGGTAATTCCTGCAAACGTTATTTTTAATGGACTTTATTTAGGCTGTGGCTGACCAACCATTGATATTTCAATTCAGCAAATAGAGTTTCTCCTGATACAAGGATACACAATTAGGCAAATGGCTGGCATGTTTGGTTGCTCCTCATCCTTTTTATATAAAAAAACAAAGCAGCTTGGAGTGTCTGTGCGGAGACACTTGCCAGTGACGGATGAAGAACTCATGCCTATATGGCCTTCCTTCCAGAGTCAGATCAGACTATGGAGGAGAGAATTCGCAAATAGCATTGTTCATGAATCTTGTTCAAGGTGTGGAGAGGAGGAGTCGTATCACAGGAGAGTCTGTCCATAACCAACGAATAGAACGGCTATGGAGAGATGTGTTTTTGCATGTTCTACAGCCTTTCTATGATACATTTCACAATCATGCGAACTCTGAACTTCTTGATCCTGAGGATGACATCCACAAAGTATCATTGCATATTGTCTTTCTGCCAGAAATTCTAAAAAGATTAGACAATTTCAAAGAAGCCTGGAATAATCACAGTCTCCGCACAGAAAACAACAGAACACCTGTCCAAATCTGCACAGCCATTAAAAATGTTTTGGGTGAGGATCCTTACAGAAAACAAAGTTTGGAAGCGCTTTTGGCACATCATGGGATCGACACTTTACCAACTCTGGATGATGACCATTTCCCAGCTGTAGTTGTGGAAGAACCCAGAATCCAACTCACGCCACAGCAACAGCAAGTAGTAATGCAGGCAATTGACAACATTTCAGACATCTAACAAAAATATCAGACTTGTTGCATAGAGATTGCCAATATGCTTGTGAGGCCTGAAAGTAATAGTTTGGGACCAATCAGTATATCTGAGGACCAACATTAAATGGACTGGTGTTGACTCCACTCATTTTTTGAATCTGCTACATGATTTGAGTAATATGATTTCATGTATTCTGCTAATAAATAATAAGGTAAAAATGTGTGATATTTTCAGTGAACATTTTTGGGATGTCTCTGATGATGCAAAATGTGTTAATTACAGTAATAATCACATAGAAATAATAAAAATAATTATATCAGTATCAAATGTTTGTTTTTCAAATATCAGTAAATATCTGAAAAAAAATGCAGTTATTGGTTTGGCTATAATAGTATAGAAATCTTACATTTTATTTTAGCATTCACTGAAACAGTGACAAAATGTACTGGAAAAAAGCTTTATTTTTTTAACAATATGGCATACTATATAATTCTTTTATAATTAACCTTCAGTTTTACATTCATTTACCAAACATACAGTATCTTAAACATTATGCCAGGCCAAAACCTGGAGCCTGCAATATTCCTTCAGTCATACAGATTCTGAATTTCTCATATTGACTGTGTATAGGCAGTCTGAGCACTATAACACATGTATTTGCCTCTGGAAAGATTTTGTCTTTATTGTGGAGAAATTCGATAATAGGACGGTTATGGAAACCCAGGGGAGGCACAGCTGAAGCTCCAGAGGCAAACTCCAGCACCATTTCCAGTGTCAAGGGGCTGCATTCACCCTCTAAAAAGATGCCAGAAGATGTCAGGCAAAATTGTGAAGGCATTTCACAATTGAAGTATTGAATAACTGTACCCCTTGAATAACTGTTAAATACAGTGGGTTGCAAAAGTATTCATACCCCTTGAACTTTGCCATATTTTGTCACATTACAACCACAAACATAAATATATTTCACTGGAATTTAATGTGAAAGACCAACACAAAGTGGTATACAATTGTGAAGTGGAATGAAAGTTATACATGAATCAACAATTTTTTTACAAATAAAAAACTGAAAAGTTCCTTTGTCACCGGTTCTGTTCATTATTTATATGGACAGAATTTCTAGGCGCAGCCAGGGGATGGAGGGTGTCCGGTTTGGTGATCTAAGGATCACGTCGCTGCTGTTTGCAGACGATGTGGTCCTGTTGGCATCATCAGGCTGCGGACTTCAGCTCTTGCTGGATCGGTTTGCAGCCGAGTGTGAAGCGGCTGGGATGAGAATCAGCACCTCCAAATCTGAGGCCATGGTTCTCAGTC
>JAFMOD010001630.1:95151-119197 GCA_019802435.1 Corydoras maculifer
CAGTCATCAGGCAACTTCTGAATGCAATTGGTTGCACTCAGGGAAAAGGGGGCTGAATAATTTTGCACATCGCACTTTTCAGTTTTTTATTTGTAAAAAAATTGTTGATTCATGTATAACTTTCATTCCACTTCACAATTGTATACCACTTTGTGTTGGTCTTTCACATTAAATTCCAGTGAAATATATTTATGTTTGTGGTTGTAATGGGACAAAATATGGAAAAGTTCAAGGGGTATGAATACTTTTGCAACCCACTGTATATATATATAAATAATAACATTCAATGCTAATAAAGCTGATTCTGATAAATGCAACCAAGATAGAAATGTTTTGTAAATAAAAGACTAGTGTTTTAACGTATAAATAAAACGATTTTTATCATAATTATGGGGGATTTTAATTACTGTTTTTCCTTGTTCGCTGTTAAATTCCTAATAGCTGGTGAGTACCAGGCAGCCACAGGTTCGGTTTGTACCTTATAAGTATTCATACAGAGGCTAAGGCTGGTGCAATTTTCATCACCACACGCTGTAGAAATTCAATGGAAGAGTTCATGGCGTGTGCATACTACATAAGCCACTGTTCATAAGCATGGCAAAGCTGCACGGCACATCACTTAAGTTAATTATGGGGGATTTCAATTACTATTTTTAGTAGATGGATATCATGATATGACCTTCAAAACTGACACAGGTATAAAAGAGTTAATAAAATAATTTATTAGACAAATTGATGGACAGATGGATAGAGGCTAATTCATTCATATCAAGTAAAACTCTTTATTTAAATATAATAATTTGAAGTTCATGAACAAATGAAAAAACAGTAGAATTGATTTTTTTGTGTAAATAAAGCTCCTACGCAGCTGTTTCGACAATAAAAATTGATCCACCAAAACAAAGCTTGCTGATTGAAACTGAATAATAGTCGCTTTAAAACATGCAAGGCACAACAAATACACAACAAAACCTGTCGACTATGAACTGGAAGAAGTTTCTTTTCCTGTGTGAATACGCTGATGCAGTTGAAGCTTACTCTGCTGAGGAAAACATTTTCCACATTGTGAGCACATATATGGTTTCACTCCTGTATGAATGAGCAGATGTTGTGTAAGGTTACTCTGTCGAGAGAAACTCTTTCCACATTGTGAGCAGAAATATGGTTTTTCTCCTGTGTGAGTACGATGATGTCGTTTAAGAGAACTCCGATCAATAAAACATTTTCCACACTGGGTGCACATATATGGTTTCACTCCTGTATGAATGTGCAGATGCGTTTTAAGATGACTCTGGTTAGTAAAACTCTTTCCACACTGTGAGCAGGAATAGGGTTTTTCTCCCGTGTGAATGCGCTGGTGTAATTTAAGATTACACATTGCAATAAAACTCTTTCCACATTGAGAGCAGGAAAAGGGTTTTTCTCCTGTATGAATGAGCTGGTGTATGTTAAGATAATTCTGCTGAGTAAAACTCTTTCCACACTGTGAGCAGCAATATGGTTTCTCTCCTGTGTGAATAAGCTGGTGATTTTTAAGACTTCCCTGTGCAGTAAAACTCTTACCACACTGTGAGCACATATATGGTTTCACTTCCGTGTGAATACGGTTATGCTGTTGAAGATGACTGTTCTGAGTAAAACTCTTTCCACACTGTGAGCAGGAATATGGTTTCTCTCCTGTGTGAATGTGCTGGTGATATTTAAGACTTCTCTGTCGAGTAAAACTCTTTCCACACTGTGAGCAGGAATATGGTTTCTCTCCTGTGTGAATGCGCTGGTGATATTTAAGACTTCCCTGTGCAGTAAAACTCTTTCCACACCGTGAGCACATATATGGTTTCACTCCCGTGTGAATACGACGATGTCGTTTAAGATCACTCTTCTGAGTAAAACTCTTTCCACACTGTGAGCAGGAATATGGTTTCTCCCCTGTGTGAATGCGCTGGTGACATTTAAGATTTCCCTGTGCAGTAAAACTCTTATCACACTGTGAGCACATATATGGTTTCACTCCCGTGTGAATACGGTTATGCTGTTGAAGATGAGTCTTCTGAGTAAAACTTTTTCCACACTCTGAGCAGGAATATAGTTTCTCTCCTGTGTGAATGTGTTGGTGATCTTTAAGATTTCCTTGTCGAGTAAAACTCTTTCCACACTGTGAGCACATATATGGTTTCACTCCCTTGTGAATATGACGATGTCGTTTAAGATCACTCTTCTGATTAAAACTTTTTCCACACTCTAAGCAGGAATGTGGTTTCTCTTCTGTGTGAATGTGCTCGTGCTCTTTCAAACTACTCCGCTGAGTAAAACTCTTTCCACATTGTGGGCAAAGATATGGCTTTCCTGCTTTTTTCTCTGTGGATGTGCTCATGTTTTTTCTGCCTACAGGAAAATATTTTGCAGAGTGATGTCTTTTTAACTTTCATAAATGCACGTTATTTCTCCAACAAGAAAAAATATATTTTCCACAGACTTGCAATTTTGTCTTTTGAATCTGTTCAAGTTAAGGTGAAACAATAGGTTCTCCTTGAATTAGTATAAAACCTGCAAAACATGAATGTAATTAACAAAACTTGGTAAATGATACACTAATAAAGTCACCCGATTAGCAGAAATAATGGCAAAAAATATATTTTCATTCAAAGGTGTTATTTTGTCACATTCCTCCTGCAAACTGGTCTTAATACATGCAACAGTACGATGTTGTCAATGACACAATTTTCATTACAAAATAGCATTTTTTTGTTTAACATCATTATTTAGTTTAAAATTCATTACTAGCTCTATATTGCCCTTGTTAAAACAGATTTTTCCTGAGGTTCAGATTTCTTTCTCTCTAAATAATACAGTAACAAACGAAGAATATTGCTATACAGATAAGGTTATTGTTGTTTTACTTTATTTTATTAGTTCAAGCTTTTTGTAGTTGATCATTATTTTGAGTTTATTTTCATCAATTAAATGATTTACAGTACAAGTTTTGTAATTCTTTGATCCGTTTGGTGCGGCATGGTGGCATTGTGGTAAGCAATCTCACCCAGGTTGATGACGTGTTTAGGGGGTTTCTCCTCATTTTATTGAATGAGAACTGGGGTTGTCTTCATCACTTTTCACCACCTTTTTCAGGATAAAACAATGAAGTAATGAGTATTTTTCTGAATAACGTGCACTGCAGTCTGATTTGTTTACTTTTTGCAGCAGCGAATCCACAACATCACACAAACATCAGTTACAAAGCTACTACAACACTAACGTGTCTGAAGATCTCCACAATTATGAGGAAATCCTGAACATGTAACTTTACATTTGATTGTTTAAGATTACAGTACATTCACATTAAGAGTTAAAGTTATTAATACTATAAACAACATAATAAAGAACAAGATCCACCTTCTGTAAAGAACTAGATCTTATCTGATGATGATAAAGAACAAATCATTTATTTATTAAACCCCTCGCAGAACACGAGGACGGTTTTGTCTTTATCTTCTTCGTTTCTAATGTAGTGCAATAGCGCCACCTATAGTTTGGAGGCAAAGGGTTATTATGAAGTTGGTTGTTAAACCTTAGAGTGAACCTCACCGTGTATGAAACTAAATCTGCTCTATAACTATCTTTGTAACGTTTCTGTTTCATTATTAAAAAAACAAGTGAAATATTAATGCTATTATTAAAAAAAAGCTTTGAGAATGATTCTTTATACTCCAGGTCAGTTGGTGGCGATAATGAACCAAACAGCAAAAAAAATCACACAAGCAGACGTCCCAACTTTTATAATCCCGCTTGATGTGAGGCGCTCAACATAATTTCACGAATTATTATTTATCACTATATTAAGGTGAGGGAGTTCACATGAGAAATGTCAAGAGCAAATATAAAATAAAAGGAACTAATAAATTAAAGGAAGAATTTGGCACAATGCAGAAACTGTGTGTAAAATGAACAGTGGGCTCTGGTTAAGTTCTTACCAACAATATGACCATCCCAGTCCTCATTCACCCAAAAGAGGAGAACCCCCCTCATATCTGTTACCAGTGCAGGTGAGATCTCCAATCCACATGACACTATGTTCCCCAAAATATCAAATCACTTTAAAAAAGACATTTTTTGTAAAATGTTACATAAAGTAATCTATGAAGTAGGGCTGCAACTAACGACTATTTTGATAATCGATTAATCGGTCGATTATTTTTTTTGATTATTCGATGAATCGGATAACTTTTAAAAAAATTTCCATGTCTTTACATTTAATCATTTAGCAGACGCTTTTATCCAAAGATGTATGTTTCTCAGCAAAATTATTCTGAATGAAAGAAATAATGTATCATGTAAACATCCCTCACTTAACAAAATGAATTTCAAAACACATGATACTCAGTTGCCCTCAGTAATGAACCAAATATTGTCTGTTCTGTAGCCTATTGGAAAAAAATTAATTAACAAAGGAACTAAAACTATCAGCTATTGAAATTTTTTTTAAACAATTTAGCCAGGTAACAAAAAAAAATACCTCTTGTGTGATATGTCAATTGGACACTGGGACATATGTGTCTGCTTTGAAGCGCGTGCTTACGTCACGTAAGCGGTTACGACATTGCGAGTAACGCGAAAATAGTGCGACCCAACGAATCGATAATGGAAATTCATTATTGATACTTTGGATAATCAACTTTTATCGATTTTATAGATTCGTTGTTGCATCCCTACTATGAAGTTAACATTGAAACACTTTTCATTTATTTCCATAAAAAGGAAGAAAGAAAGAAAGGATTTTTTTGTTGAATTAAGTGGATTGTTATGACGACAGCGTAAGTAAAAGAACGAAAATCCTAAACATGGAAGTTTTATACTGTATTATCTCTGATAACTGATCATTCATATAAACCCATAACGTTATTAATATTTTAAACAATGATACATCAGGTGGCTTAGTGGTTGGCATGTTCTCCTCTCAGCGCTGGGGATTCCTAGGTCGAATCCCAATCTGGGTGGAGTTTGCATGTTCTCCCCGTGTCTGCATGGGTTTCCTCTGGGTTCTCCGGTTTCCTCCCACAGTCCAAAAACATGGATCAAGGTCAATTGAATTCTCCAAATTGCCCCATATAGGGTGTGTGTGAGTAAGTGTGTGCCCAGTGAGTGATTGCCCCCTGTCCTGGGTGTATCTGCCTAGCGACCGAAAAGTTCTCCTCTGGATGTGCATGGGGAACCCCCCCCCCAGCCATATATCGGTGGATGGATGGACAACTATATATTGAACAAGATCTTTAATCTAAATCATGCAAGCAAAAAGCCTTTAACGAGTTAAATAAAGAATCTCACCTTCAGTGATAAAATGCATTTAATCTGATGATGATGATTTTAATTCAAGTAAACAATGCTGCAGTTCGCGAGCTGCTTCTGTCTTTTGTTTTTCTTTTCTTTCTCTTCTTGTTTGTTGGCGGTTGGGATTCCGGATTGGGGCAATACCACAACCTACCGAGTAGATTTAACGTTAATTTAACAGTGCACACACTCTTAAATGCTTAAGTTTCTAAATAAACAAGAAACCATGCTTTATATTTATAACCAATTACTCAGTGTGTGTGTGTTAGGATTTTAAGACATTAGTCAGCCTCATCTCTGTCTGTAAAATATATTTAGACATCTTTTCCTTGTGTCAACACGCTGTGAATAAATTTTATATGTTACACATCCTAACTGACACCTTTACACATTGTAATTTTTTAAGTAGAATGTTTTAAGCATTTGGGACAACCTTCGTCAATTGTCAGCCTGTGTCAAATCCTTTGTTGAAAACCTCGGTGTTGTCCTCGATTCGAACCTTAGACTTGACAAGCAAAGCTTTTTCCAGATCAGGAATATAGCAAAGATCAAGCTATATCTCTGTTATCTCTGGAAAAAAAGTTATTCATGCTTTTATTTCATCCAGAATTGATTACTGTAATTCATTGTACACTGGGATTAATCATTCTCTAGTGCAGCGTTTACAGGTGGTTCAAAATGCAGCAGCAAGGTTGCTAACCAACACTAAAAAGAGCTCACATCAAACCTGTCCTAGCATCACTTCACTGGCTGGCTGTTCAGTATAGGATCCATTTTAAAGTGCTTTTATTCATTTTTAAAGCACTCAATGGTCAAACACCTGCTTAAATCAGGGATATGCTTATGCCTGTAAACTTACAGCGCTCCATGAGATCAGCCACACAGAACTCGCTGGCTGTTCCTAGGACTCGTCTAAGAAAGGTAAATGCTTTCTCTGTTTATGGAACACGTTACCGGTGTGCCTCAGGGCTCTGAACGTGGTCTTCTCCTCTTCTCACTATACATGAAATCACTGAGCACAGTCATCCAGGCGCATGGTTTCTCTTACCACTGCTATGCTGATGACACTCAGCTACAACAGAGCTTCTCATTATCCCAGCTAAACCCTCAATCCATCACGACCTGACCTTCCAAATTGACGGCTCCACAATCTCCCCAACAGACTCCGTCCGGAACCTTGGTTTCACAATAGACTCCCACCTTAAACTCTCTGATCATGTTATCAAAACCACCCGTTCCTGCAGATTCCTTCTTTACAACATAAGGAAGATCGGACCCTTCTTGACTGAACATGCTACCCAACTGCTTGTTCAAGCCCTAGTCCTATCCCGGCTCTATTATTGTAATGCGCTATTTGCCGGCCTCCCAGCTTCCACAATCAGACCTCTTCAACTAATTTAAAACTCTACAGCCCGACTTGTGTTCAATCAGCCAAAGCGAACTCATTTCAGTCCACTACTCATTTCCCTCCATTTACTCCCTGTAGCTGCTTGCATTCAGTACACGTCACTGACTCTGGTCTACAGAACCATTTCTGGATCTTCCCCCTCCTACCTTCACTCTATCTTTTTAAAATACACTCCGACTCGTTCACTTCGCTCCAGTGATGATTGCCTCCTGACAATTCCACCTCAACGAGGAGCTAATTCTTACTCCGTGGCGTTCACCACTGCAAAATGGTGGAACGATCTTCCCAACTCTGTCCGTAAGGCAGAATCACTAAGCAGTTTTAAGAAACTACTGAAGACGCATCTCTTTAACGAATACCTGATGTAACAAAAAATAAATAAGCAAATAAAAATAAAGAAGGGGGGGGGGTGCAGCATCAAATAACAATCAGGTTTGATGAATTTACAGTGTAGTTGGTTTTCTGCATAACTTCTGACTTGTAATGTTCTTATTTTTTAAGTCGCTTTGGATGACAATGTAAATATGTAATGTAAATGATGGTTTCAGATAACAGTACATTCACATTGACAGTTATAGTTATTAATACTATAAACAACAGACTTGCTTCGTCTCTGTGTGTTCCTCCAGACAAGTCTTTTTTATCATGAAAACATCTGCCAGAACTAACTTCTCCCCATCTGGTCCTGCTTCCTGCCCTCTTTAGTGGTATGAATTTATGACATGCTCCTGTTGACTGTCCCGTTATTCAAATTTCATCCCTCATCCTGCAATTATTTATACTCCAGTGGGTAGCGATAAAGCACTTTTTCAGTGAACCCTAAGAGTGCAGCAGTTTTTTAAAAAAATAATCAGGCGTTTCGTTAACTTAAAATTGTTATATTAAGTGGTTAATCTGAATGTTAATTAACTAAAGCTTTAAGAGGAAAAATCATTTTAATCAGTGTGGAAGAAGGTTCAATCAGACTGAGAGGATTTATCGATCAGATATTAATCCAGTCACCTGGACATTATTTAATCTGAATATAATGCACAGAGAAAGAGAAAAAACACAATCACTAGCTTACAAAATGACATTAGACCTTAAATATGAAGATAAAGGTTACTAATGAAGGCTGTAATAGTACCACTGCAGTTCACCCCTGGATGGGCATCTTGAACCTCCAAAGTTGTCAATTTATTTTTATCTGAACAGAAACTGTTTTCTACATGTTGATGAACTTTGACATTTGAATATTTGACAGAATTGATAATAAGAGAATAAGAGATGAGAATAAGATTTTTTCTCAAAAACACCTTCAGATGTAATATTAAAGACATGAGATGTAAGCTTTATTAATCAAGATTATACAATATTATAAGCAGAAGCAGCTATAGATTTCTCTTCATGGAAATGCAGAACGCTGAAAGCAAGTTCTCTATCACTGACACACATCTCCGCTACATACGCCATTGTGCTTTGTTACACGAGGTTTGTGTTCAGCTTGGAACCATCCATCCATTATCTTCGGTGTTCCCCATGCCCATCCAGGAGAGAAAGTTTCGGGCACTGGGCAGATACACCCAGGACAGGGTGCCAATCTATCACTGGGCACACACTCACTCACACAGACACACTCTATATGGGGCAATTTGGAGAACTCAATTGACCTTGATCCATGTTTTTGGACTGTGGGACAAAACCGGGAGACACGGGGAGAACATAAAAACCCACCCAGATTGGGATTCGAACCGGGAATATATGTAAAGATTTAAAATTAATCTTTTTCTTAAAAACACAAAGATTTAATATTAAAGACATGAGATGTAAGCTTCATTAATCAAGATTACATAATATTATAAGCAGAAGCAGCAATAGATTTCTCTTGATGGAAATGCAGAACGCTGAAAGCAAGTTCTCCATCACTGAGCCACATCTCCTCTACATAAGCCCTTGTGCTTTGTTACATGAGATTCGTGTTCAGTTTGGACATCTTTATTCTAATTTCTTCCTGAAATATATCGTGAATCTATATATATATATATATATATAGAGAGAGAGAGAGAGAGAGAGAGAGAGAGAGATCAAATGTACAAAAATACTTTATTCCTAATTACACTGCATTCACAAAAATCATTTAAGTTATCAACATAATGTAAAAATAACATCTTCGAACAGGTTTTCAAACACCATAATTATTCAGGAAGTTTAATAAAGACCTCACCTTTAGTGTTGAACTGGACTTTATCTTCTGTTATGTTCCAATAAACGGGCAGAAGTCGGCGGTTTCGTTCCAAAATAATTTAAAGCGAGTTACTAAATAAAAACCAAACAGTGTTAAGAAAAATCATGAATGACAGAAAACCACAATCAATGAGAGAGCTCTCAGTTCTCAGAGGTCGTGTCTCTGTATATAATCTTTAGGTGGACTGTCCTCCTTCTATGTGTTTAAAACTCAACCCACCAGATAAAACTCCTTTTGTCTTGTGAGAACATCCAACATCTGGATCTCAAAACGCCTCCACCATGTGGTCCTGCCTTCCCGCTCCCTTCTGTGGTATAAACTTATGGCATGTTCCTGTTGCCTGTCTTATTGTTCAAATGATCAAACATTACAAAACAGTTGAAAATCTTACACTTTTGGTAAAAATATACAGATTAAAATAAATTTATTTAAAGTTCTTCAGAACTCTCAGCACACGAACCGCTTCTGTTTGCCTTTTGTTTGTATTCCTCAACTTGTTTCTCTGGCGGTAAGCGTTCGAAATGAATGCAATACCGCCACCAACTGTTTGGAGGCGGAACTACACTGCAACTGCTATTAGATCAGTGATTCTCAATTATTTTCTGTTAACCCCCCCCCTCCCCCCCGTACACACACGCACTCACCTTCACCCCATCACCCAGCACATGACAAAAGTCATTTGCGGTAATGCATATCACCAAAGGAAGTAACTAAATTATTGAGATCTTGTCTAAATAATATGCGGTTGGTGGGAACTACTTTTTCTGGGTCAGTGTATAATGCGTAAGTACTGCGGCACGCCGCTCACTCAGTCTGTACTAGAGATGGGCATTTCGACTCTTTTCAGAGATTCGGTTCTTTTGGCTCGGCTCTCTTAAAAGAGTCGGCTCCCTTGACTTTTTTGTAGCTTCTTAAAGCCAATCTTTACTACGCTTTCTGTTACTACTTTTCTTTACATAACCAGCTATTTTTTCCATTTATTGCAAAAAACTTATCTCGCTCTCAGTGTGTGCGTCTACCCTCCCCTCGTTCACTTCAAAGAGCCGACACTTAGAGCCAGATCGTTCGCAAACGACTCATCACTGGTCTGTACACGAAGTCACGTGTGACAGCCGAGATGATGTTTGTGATGTGTGTGGGAAAACCATAAGGAGCTGTGGCAACACAACAAACCTTTATTTATATAACCTATATTATTCATTCATTCATTCATTATCTTCCGCTTATCCTCTATTAGGGTCGCGGTGGGGTTCCCCATGCCCATCCAGGGGAGAACGTGTCGGGCGCTGGGCAGATAGACCCAGGACAGGGCGCAAATCCATCGCTGGGCACACACTCACTCACACATACACACTCTTAATTGGGCAATTTTTTGAGAATTCAATTAACTTGATCCATGTTTTTGGACTGTGGGAAGAAACCGGAGAACCCGGAGGAAACCCACGCAGACACGGGGAGAACATGGAAACTCCACCCAGATGGGGATTCGAACCGGGAATCCCTAGCGCTGAGAGGCGAATGTGCTAACCACTAAGCCACCGTGCCGCCATAACCTATATTATAAACTTAAAAACATTAAAAACAGACAGAAATCCGCGGTTTGTTCCAAAAGGTATTTATTGCGTTTTACTGAAAAAGAACCAAACAGTGAACAGAAAACTCATCAATGACAGAAAACCGCGATTGATGAGAGAGCTCTGAATTCTCAGTGGTCGTGTCTCTGTATATAATCCTTCTGCGTGTGAATGCACCATCCATATATGGTAAGGACTTCCTGAGCCCTTAGTCTCCCAATACATTTAGCAAATGTTCCCTACCCCCTCAGTCTAACCCAATTCCTCCAATTTCACACTCACCCCACAAATGGACATACCATACCAAATGGTACTCAATTACCGCTCAGTGTTCCTCGTTAGTATAGTGGACAGTATCTCCGCCTGTCACGCAGAAGACCGGGGTTCGAGTTTCGAGTTTCATTCTGCAGCCTTCACCAGTAACCCTAATCTTCATATTTAAACCTAAATGTCATTTTGTAAGCTAATGTTTGTTGAGTTTTTTGTCTTTCTTTGTGCATTATATTCAGATTAAATAATGTCCAGATGAATAGATTAGTATCTGATCGATAAATCCTCTTATTCTGATTGAACCTCCTTCCACACTGATTTAAAAAGGGCCATACGTTGTGTTTCAATGATTTCTTCTCTTATAGCTGCAGTTAATTTAAAAATCCTATTTCAAGAATTAGTAATTAATAAAACGCCCGATTATTTGTTTAAAATCGACGCACTCAAAGTTCACTGCTTTATCGGACCTACTGAACTGGAGTATAAATAATGCTCAGAGCTTAACTTTAATAATACATTTACATTTAGTCATTTAGCAGACACTTTTATCAACTTACAAATGAGAACATCACAAGTCACTAGTTATGAAGAAAACCAGCGACACTGTAGAATTATCAAAATCCTATCAAAAACTATCAAAACCCTTATATGATGCTGCGCCCCCCCTTTTTTTAGTATAATACTGTTAATATTTCGCTTTCTTGTTAATTAAGGGAACAGAAAAAGTTACAGAGATAGTTATAGAGCAGATTTAGTTTCATACACGGTCAGGTTCATTCTTTTACGACCTTTATATAACGCTTTGCCTCCAAACAGTAGGGGGCGCTATTGCACTACATTAGAAACGAAGAACATAAGACAAAACAGTCCTCGTGTTCTGCGAGCAATTTAATAAATATATGATTTGCTCTTCATCATCATCATCATCAGATAAGATCTAGTTCTTTACAGAAGGTGAGATTGAGACTAAACTGAACTTACTGAAGGTTAATTATATGTGGAATAATCAGCATGTAAATCATACTAGAAGGTGGATCTTGTTCTTTATGATGTTGTTTATAGTATTAATACCTTTTACTGTTAATGTGAATGTACTGTAATCTAAAATAATCAAATATAATGTCACATGTTCAGGTTTTCTTTAAAATTGTGGAGATCTGCAGACGCGTTAGTGGCTTTGTAACTGATGTTTGTGTGATGTAAAACGGAAATTCGCTGCTGCAACAAGTAAATAAATCACACTGCAGTGCACTTCATTTAGAAAAAGTGTCATTACTTTATTGTTTTAAAGAGTAAGGAAAACATAAAGAGTGATGAAAACGACTCCAGATTTCATTCAGCAAAAGGAGGAGAATAAATAAAATAAAATAATAAAATAAAATAATTACTGAAAAATGTACTATGTGTTCCTTTTGATAGTTTAAAATAAATAAAAAAAAAACAATTATTAACTATAAAATGTCTCAAAAGATCAAATGAAGTAAAACAATATTTATTTTACATTTAATAAAATATTTGTTACCATTCTACATACTATATATAGGGAGAGAGAAATTATAAAAACATGGGAAAGTGTAACGGTCTGAAGACCGGGTGAGGCGGATTCGCTATTTGGAGACGAGTTCGATTGAAACGGAGATCAGGAACAACCAGGTTTATTTTCAAAACACAAGGGGTAGACAGTACTTTTTAGGAGCACAGACACAACGGAGGCAACACAAGGCAGTGAGTGAAGACGTGAAGACGCGGTGCATGACTCAGCCTGACATCAGCCGGCGTTGTGTCCCAATCCAAGGTAACAGAAGTGAAGGGGACTTGCGTAGTGGTGAAGGCAGGCAATGAACTGCACACACACCAAAGAACAAAACGAGGCAAGGTGCACACAGGACGAGGCAAACAAGGCGAGGTCGAGGCAGTGACGGGAGCTGGTATAGTCGGGGCTTAGCATAGGCGTGGCACAAGACTAACTGGCGGTGATGGAAGGGCGTGCAGGGCTTAAATAACGAAAACGTGATCAAACCCATGTGCGCATAATTACGGTGGGGTGTGAACACACAAACCAACCCACACCACGTGACAATAATAAACATGACATTACCCCCCCCCCCCCCAACGGGTGCCTCCCGGCGCCCTAAACGGCTTGTCCAGGAAACGTCGATGAAATTCGGCGAGGAGGGAGGGGTTCAGGATAGCAGCCCGAGGCACCCGGAAGCGCTCCTCTGGGCCGTACCCCTTCCAGTCGACCAAGAACTGGACTCCTCTGCCACAAAGTCGGGAGTCCAGTAGGCAAGGGACCGTGTAGGCCGGTTGGCCATCAACGAGGCATGGAGCTGGGGCGTGACTGGGGTTGGGGTTGAGCGGGGAGTGGACAACGGGCTTAATATGCGAGACGTGGAAGGTGGGGTGGATGCACATGGAACGAGGTAGGTGAAGGCGGACAGCTGCTGCATTAATGATCCTGTGATGGGGAAGGGTCAGATGAAGCGGGGGCTTAGTTTTCTAGACTAGGCCTTCAGTGGGATGTTTCTCGTGGAGAGCCAGACTTGTTGCCCCACCTTGTAGTTAAATATCCTCAGTTCATGGTGTTTGTAAAGAAATAAGGCTCAAAGAAAATGGAAAAAACAGGGTTTACATTTTTTTATCCATACTTTACTGTCATGTTTGTTATTGTCACGTGGTCTGTTCTGAAGCAGGCGGTTCAGGACAAGGCGTACGTGTCGGACGTGTTCACTAGGAGTCTTAGAGAATATCAGGATGTCATCAAGGTAGACGAAGACGAAGCGATCCAGGAAATCCCGCAACACATCATTCACCAAAGCCTGGAACACAGCGGGTGCGTTCTTGAGGCCGAAGGGGACAACACGGTATTCATAGTGGCCGCTGGGGGTGTTGAACGCCGTCTTTTATTTGTCCCCCTCTCTTATGCAGACCAGATGGTTGGCATTCCGTAGGTCCAGCTTGGTGAAGATGGCTGCTCCCTGCAAAGACTCAAATACGGAAGATGTTAACGGCAGAGGGTATTTGTAAGGGACTGTAATGGAGTTTAGTCCCCTATAGTCGATGCAGGGACTTAGGGAGCCGTCCTTCTTAGATACGAAGAATGCCGGGGATGTCGAGGGCCGGATCAATCCGGTGGCAAGACACTCCGACACGTACTTTTCTATTGCCTCTCTCTCTGGACGTGACAATGGGTAGATCTGGCTGGACGGAAGGGGGGCCCCTGGCAGGAGGTCAATGGCGCAATCATAAGACGTGTGAGGTGGAAGCTGGCAGGCCTTATCTTTACTGAAAACCTCCCCCAGGTCGTGGTACTTGTCGTGTACTGAGTATAGGTCAACGGGGCTAGGACTGCTCGGGAAAGGTGTGTTGCTGGGGGGGGGGGGGGCTGCGGCAAGCAGGCAGGATAAGTGGCATGCGACCCCCCACGTGAGGATCCGTGCATTTACCCAGTCGATGTGAGGGTTGTGCTTACGTAGCCAAGGGTAACCCAGAATGACCAGGGCTTCAGGGAAATGGAAGACGGAAAAACAGATCCTCTCCTGGTGGTTGCCCTCCAACGTAAGTCGGGGCTTAGCACAGGCGTGGCACAAGACTAACTGGCAGTGACGGAAGGGCGTGCAGGGCTTAAATAAGGAAAACGTGATCAAACCCAGGTGCGCATAATTACGGGGGCGTGAACACACAAACCAACCCACACCACGTGACAATAACAAACATGACAGTAAAGTATGGATAAAAAAATGTAAACCCTGTTTTTTCTATTTTCTTTGAGCCTTATTTCTTTACAAACACCATAAACTGAGGATATTTCATGTTCTTTCTGGTCCATCATTCAATTTGTTATTGAACATCCATTTCTGCAGTTTAGGCCTGCTGCACATTCCCATATTGAGTTTTGACGAGCCGATTTTAGGATATTAATGGAGGTAATAATGTAAATAAAGCCAATAACTGGTTGTAATCATGATCTGTATCAAGGTCAATTGAATTCTCCAAATTTCCCCAAATAGAGTTGTGTTTGTGTTTTGTGTGTATGTGAGTGTGCCCAGCGATAGATTGGCGCACTGTCCTGAGTGGCCCACCCCCTGAAATGTTCTCCCCTGGATTGGCATTGGGAACCCCCTCAACCCTAGTAGAGGATAAAGCAGAAGATAATGATGGAACCTTCATAACCCTTTATTCTTTAACCTTTGGAAGAATTATATATAAAAAATATTTAAAGGTCTGTAAAATAAATAAACAAGCAATTAATATGTATATTGAGATTTATGCATTTTGTCTAAGTTTTTACTTTCTTCTGTTTGGTAATAATATATACAGAAATACTGATGCTTCTTTTTATTCACTGAGAAAACAGGAAGTTTTTTATTGTGGATTTGATTTAAAGGTGAATTAGTAGTTCTGTAATAGAGGATATGAACATGTGGGATCATTAGAGTTCAGGTTTTCATGGGAGGTCAGGTTTTACTCCTTTATTTAGATTTAAATGATTAAAAAATCAGTGAGCTTGAGTTTAGTTTATTTTCCTCTTTATTACATAATACATTATGTCAGTTATATTTTAATGGAACCATAAAAAAATTTGTTTTTATTTGTAAATAATCATGTATTTTGTACTGTATGATCTAAAGTCTCATCCTGATCATTTTATCATTAAATTCATTTTAAAATTAATAACAATAACAATATGGTTGTCCTATTAAATCATAGTTTGAAATCCAAATGTCAGAGAGTGCACGTTCCAGTTTAAACACCAGCAATGTAATAGTCACATATGATTATTGTCTGATAACAATATCACAACATATCTTGTGTAATACATATATAACATGTAATATGTGCGGGAGTGGGCTGCACGGTTGTGCCTGGGGATCAAAGTAAAGTTTGAACCCCAATATTGAGTGTTTCCATCTCTTCCCTGTATTCTACGGTTTGGATAAAAACATGTATTCAAGGTAAATTGGCTGCTGTTCATTACCCCCTATGTAAATAGGCCCTACATAGTGTGTGTCTGTGTCAGTGTGCCAGCAATGGTGCCCAGTGCCAGAAACGTCCTTCCCTGAATGAATATGGGGTCACCCCCACAACACTAGTAAAGGATTCAGCAGTTAAGATGCAACGAATAATAATTTAATACTTTGTAGTTCACTGGATTTGTACTCCACATATAAATAATAGACATAATACTCTGTAATAATTTGTAGAGGGACAGAAAAACAAACCACTAATGTGCAGTGACTGTCCAACAAGCCTATAGACACCAATGTGCACTCTGCACTACCCAGTGGTCTGGACTGTGCTGCCAGACACACGTCAAATATCTTCAAGTTTGCTGACGACATGACAGTCCTAGGCCTTATTACCGACGGCGATGAGAAGGCCTACAGAGACGAGATCTGCGCTCTGGCACAGTGGAGCTCTGAGAACCATCTCTGTCTCAATGTCAGCAAAACCAAGGAGATCATCGTTGACTACAGGAAGCAGCAGAAGGGGAGTCACGCTCATCTTTACATCAATGGAGCCGCAGTCGAAAGAGTCAGCAGTGTGAGGTTTCTTGGCATCCACCTCACTGAGGACCTCACCTGGTCCCATCACATCAGCACTGCTGTGAAAACTGCATGTCAGCGCCTCTTCCTGTGGAGGCTTAAGAAATTCGGTCTCCAACCCCTTATCCTCACCAACTTCTACAGGTGCACCATCAAGAGCATCCTCACAGGCTGCATCACCATCTGGTACGGTAGCTGCCCCACCTGTGACCACAAGGCCCTAAAGAGGGTGGTGATGACAGCTGAGTCCATAATTGGGAATAAACTCCCTGCTCTTGTAGACATCTACCAGACCCACAGCACAAGGAAGATTTGTAGGATCCAGCTGGACAGCAGTCATCCAGCACATGGACTGTTTACCTTACTGCCATCAGGCAGAAGGTACGAAGCTTCCCAGCCAAAACAACCTGGCTTATAAACAGATTGTACCCGCAAGCCATCAGGCTACTAAAAAAATGAACAGTTAAAAACTCCCACACTCCTGCTTTTTACTATGTCACTTTACAAGTTCAAGTTCAAGTTATTTATTTATATAGCGCTTTTTACAACAGTATATTGTCACAAAGCAGCTTTACAAAATGAAAAGCCAAAGAGCAAGCCGAAGCGACAGTGGCAAGAAAAAACTCCCTTTTATGTTGTTATTCAAGGAAGAAACCTTGGGAGGACCAAGACTCAGTGGGGGACTCATCCTCCTTGAGCGGCCAGGCAGCAACAACAATGTAGGACAGTCATGTAGAGACATTTAACAAATGTAAAAACTAGAAAACTATAAGTGAGTCCATTAAGGGGGCGTCCTGCAGGACCGCCAGTCCAATTAATATTCAGGTTCCATCAGTGTTTGTCGGCAGAGCCATGGATGAAGATTTTCAGGAAGCCGGTCACACCTCAAAAGAAACAGACAAGGAAGGCACTTAGTCACTTTACACTAAGTCACTTTAAATTATATATATATATATATGGCCAGCGATGGATTGGCGCCCTGTCCTGGGTCTATCTGCCCAGCGCCCGAGACGTTCTCCCCTGGATGGGCATGGGGAACCCCACCGCGACACTAATAGAGGATAAGCGGGAGATATTCATTCATTCATTCATTATATATATATATATATACAGTGGGTTGCAAAAGCACTGTTCACTGAATATATATATATATATATATATATATATATATATATATATATATATATTGGCGCAAATGTAAATATTGTGTATTTCATTTTATCTTCTATGTAGAGTTTATATCCTGATTCCTCACCTTAAGAATTTCTATGTGCACATGTCCAAACATGGAGCATAAATGACAAATAAACTTGAAGCTTGAAAATTGGTCAGATCCACATGTTTGGTTCGCCAGCGTTGCTGTGGCCCGTATTGTGGCATTGATGTTAAAATTGGCTGCTCTGCTCTACACAATGAGTGGTGCATATTGTTTCAAATGTGCTGTGCATTAAACTGAACCTTTTAATGAACAGCTTTTAAATTGTTTGACTTGCTGTTCTATTACAGTCACAGAGGTGTGTTGAACTTATCCAGTGATTATTAAGAGGCACTTTTAAATGTCAGGCCCAGTTTGTCCTGGTTGATCTTGTAGGTGTTTTCATGCAGGATGGCACCGTCCTGCAGTGCTGATAGGTCTTTTAGGAGACACTTATTAAAAATCCCAGGACTGTCTTTGTACCCCTCGATTTAACCGCTAATCTTCTCAACACACTCACACCTTTTGCCTCCTTTTCTACAGCAGCAAATTTCTTTTGCATTTCTTTTGCGTCCTTACCCAACGGTGGGGCAGTATTTGTAGGGTAAAGCCCCACACCACACCCCCCGCCCTGCACCACATTAAATTAGGGCTGCAACAACGAATCGATAAAATCGATAAAAAATCGATTATACAAAGTATCGATAATGTATTTCCATTATCGATTTGTTGGATCGTACTATTTCCGTGTTACTCGCAATGTCGTAACCACTTACGTCACCTGCAGCGCTTCAATAATGCTGGAAAAAATAGCGGGTTGAACAGAACGAGGCGATGTCTGCAAAACAAGTTAATAAATCGTAGAAATGAAACACAGCCAATGCAGAAACAGCTTCCGTTTAAATCCAAACTGCGGAAGCTTCACGCTGCACACATAAAGAACGTGGAACATGTAGCTCTGCAAAAATGAACTGACCCGCACAGAGCACCCCAGTGATGATACACCTCCTGAAACTATGCACTGATGAGGATGAAGCTGAACAGCAGTTAAATCACTACAACATCCCAAGCTTCTTTAGTTTAAAGTGAATCAACATAACGCAATGTCACACTATTAGAGCGGCAGAGCAGCTTCATGCTGTATTTGGTTGTTAACTAAATAATAACAGCGATAGAGAACGTGTCTTAACATCCGTTATAAAAATACGTTCGTATGTCAAAACCTGTCCCGGGCATCCTGGTTTATTTTTTAAAGTGAGGAAATGTCCTGGTTTTTAGAGTATCAATAGCAGCACCCCGCAGGGGAGCGGGGGACTGACACGCACACGCGCACGGTGTAAAAGTACGCAGCTTTAGCCATTTAAATTCCCTTCACTGGATCATTAAATGTCCCGGCACTGGGACAGTGTGTGTGGCGCTGCGTATGAGTCCGCAAGCAACATGGAAGCGCAAGTGTGTGTTTACAAAAGAGTCCCCCCTCCCCCCACTTTCAGACCGCGTCGAGACATACGGAAAGCCTTGTGTACGGTGTGCAAAGAAGCCACATATGTCCCAGTGTCCAATTGACATTTCACACAAGATGTATTTTTTTGTTGACTGTTGAAGATTTTTTTTTTGCTGACTGTTAATTACTTCATTTGTTAATTAATTTTTTTCCAATAGGCTACAGAACAGACAATATTTGGTTGATTACTGAGGGCAACTGAGTATCATGTGTTATTTGGAATCGACTTTTGTTGTTAAGTGAGGGATATTTAGATGATACACTATTTATTTCATTATTTCATTGTGCTCCCCACAGTCCGAAAACATGGCTCAAGGTCAATTGAATTCTCCAAATTGCCCCATATAGAGTGTGAGTGAGTGTGTGTGCCTAGTGATAAATTGGTGCCCTGTCCTGGGTGTATCTGCCCAGTGCCTGAACCACCGTGACAGTATATTTTACAGTAAATATACTGTGTATGTATATATATATATATATATATATATATATATATATATATATATATATATATATATATTGTATATTTAGTGTAAAGTATCCTGTCAAATAATATATTATTATACCAGACAACTACACGCATGCAGAGAACAATGGATTAGCAGTCCATCGCCTTAACCACTCGGCCACCTCGCCCTCACTACAGTTGAGTAACTATAGTAACCTGTTTAGTTTCTATTATTTTAACTTTGCATATAGAGTGTTTCTTACCCATCTAATACCAATCACATAATTATAAAATGTATTTGTTATGCACATAGATGTTTTGTTAGTCCATTTGTAAATGCCCTTATTGATCTCACAGCTATTTGCCTGTCTTTGCCAACGATGTCATTACAAAAATTTCAAGAATTTTACATGCGTGTCACTCACATTCAGTCATGTATGTTTGCATAAAACATCTCATTATCAATTTATTCATTCATTACCTTTCTCCTAATTTTCTTTTGGAGGGGGGTCTCCATGCCCATACAAGAGAATGTTTTGGGTGCTGGTCAGATCATCAGTGGTTGCTCGTAATAGAATATGACTGTCCTCCTCTTGCTTCTTGTGGAACTTCATGTGGGTGTTGATGCAAATTTTGGACCTGATTATTCTTGTGTTGTATGAAATAGGTAATGTAGGGGTGGTGGATTTAGGTTTAACTACTTTAGACATAGCTCTCTTCTTTTTGAACATGTGCTTGTCATGTACAACCTGGCAGAGGTTATTGTTGTACAGTGCAAAACCACTTTTTTCTGCCATGTCTTCCCAGGCTTTAAGTTCTATATGGCACTTTTTTAAGTTTGTTTTGATAATGTCCTTAAATCTCTGCTTTTGACCTCCAGGAACTGTTTCCCTTCAGCTAGCTGGGAGTAAAAGACTTGGTTTAGAAGGCGAGGTGAGAATTTGGGTGATTTTGTCGTTTATGGTGGAAATATCCGCCTCCTCCAATAACTAATAGTTCAATTGAGATCAAATTGTATGTATTTTATATATGAACTCGCTTTGGTTGCTACAATCAAGAACTGATTTTTATTATGAAAACTGTAATAAAATGTAAGTAAGATAAAGAATTCTGAAGAACATGTGTATCAGAATTGGGCTGGTGTGTGTTGTTACTGTGAATCTGAGCTCATATTACAAGGACTCTAATCACTACAACTTTAAACTATTCAACTGTAAGTGAGCAGCAGAGCTGGACCAACTCCAACGTTCCACTAAAATGAAGAAATCAGAATGAATGAAGGTTTCCATATGATTTCAGTATAGGGGGTGTGGGTGTTCCCCATGCCCATCCAGGGAAGAACGTTTCTGGCGTTGGGCAGACACACCTAGATAAGGCTGCCAATGCATCGCTGGGCACACACTCTAATAAACACACACACTTTACAGGGCAATTTACAGCTTTTAAATTACCTTAAATCCAACTGTGGGAGGAAAGTTTACTGATCTGGACTTTTAACTGTTAAAAGAACAAATCGGTCAGTTTGCTTAAGTAACTCAGAGAGGGAAAACCTTTCTGCTTTTTGTAATTGTAACATGTTTTTTATTTAAGAACAACTTTATAAGTTTCTATCTGTTCTACTGGTTCCTGCAAATTTACCTCCAGATAAATAAAGAAAAGGTTTTCTTTTAAACTCCTCACAGGTTTTAATCACCATCTTTTCAGATTTCATCTTTTCATTTGTTTTAGGTGTGTAAATTCTACCTAAAGACAATGTTGCATCTATTCTGACGATGTCTACACTAACAAATTCAGGAAAGATGTAATCATAGTGGATCACTGAGAAGATTGATTTAGACATTTTTCTGTATTATTATTTTAAATATACAGTTAATTAAAATATTAATTTAAACAAATTTGATAAGTATTTAGTGAACGTTAAAATGTATTAACTATGAACTATTATGTATTTTGTAATGAAACAAAATAGACAACTACATTTTAAATTCCAGGGATATAAAAATCTGTAAAACGAAACATTATGCTCCTTGTGTAGCATTTTTATTTAATCATTGCTTTTATAAATGCAACACAAATAAAAAAAAATGTGACTTTATTATTTATATGTTATATATTGTTACAATGATTATTAGAACAAATAAAAAAATCCGTTTTTTGCTGAATCTGGAAAAACAGCCCCCTGGTGTCTCTGAATAGACGATAACAGAACGGAACACCTGAGAAACGCAGGTTGGGCGGTAACTGCCTCAGACAGTCAGGTATGTAGTGTTGCAACCTGAAGCTTCTGTTGCATTAATATTTATATAAAAGTAACATTTGGATGTTGAGAGTTATTAATGTGACGGTTAGCTGTATGTAGTTCTTACATTAGATCTGATACAGTGGAAGATTAAAGTCCCGGTTGTAGGAGAGAAGAAGTGCAGCTCCATTTGAATTCAGCAGTATTTATCTAGATTTGTCTTCAGGATGTTGGTTTGATATTTACAGGAGAAACCATCTTCAGACAGAAGTGAACCTGAGAGGTGAGTGAAAATAATGACATAATAAAACTTTTATACAAACTAACATTAATACTATCAGAGTTCTGAATCAAAGAGTTTAAACCTCCAATCAGACTGAGTTCAGCATCAGATACAGTCATGTTTAAATTTGTTTATTAATATATTTTTATTTATTATTTCAACTTCATTTAAAGAATCTAAATGCATAGAAGTCAGTTTTAATTAAACTACATGACTGAATCTTTCTGTGAGGAGTCGGTAGTTTCTCCTCAGTCCTGTGGGGGTTTACTCCACATCATCTCAACATAATCAGTTCAGGTTCTTTCTCTGTATCTCAAACTGAGCTGAGTTTGTTTTTTGTTTTAGTCTGATTGAACATCAGAGATCAGATTCACCTGATCCCAGCTGTGTATCAATGAAGAGTGAAGAGTCCATGGATTATCCAATGAAGTTCAAAGAATCAGATGTTCCTGGTGGATCCAAGTAAGAATGTTGTTCTTCACCCTTTAATGTCTTCATCAAGAAAAAAAGCTTAGGAAAAATTACGTATTTCTTTTTTTTATATGTTTGGGGCATTAATAAAAACAATTGGTGTTTTTTTTTTTTTAAATAGACCCCCCCCCAGTTTTCAAAATACACACCTCTATCAAACGGTTGAGATGGCAGTCTATGGTAGTCCATGCCCATCCAGGGAGAACGTTTCAGGCGCTGGGCAGATACACCCAGGACAGGCCGCCAATCTATCGCTAGGCACTCACTCACGCACACACACACACACTCTATATGTGGCAATTTGGAGAATTCAATTGACCTTGATCCATGTTTTTGGACTGTGGAAAGAAACTGCAGAACCTGGAGGAAACCCACTTGGACACGGGGACAACATGGAACTCCACCTAGATTGGGATTTGAACCGGGAATCCCTAGCGCTGAAAGGCGAACATGCTAAACCACTAAGCCACTTTGTCACCCCAAAATCAGAAAATTTTAAAAATAATAATAATAAAACATTAACAAATAGTAACAACAATAAAAAGCAATAATAAAGTGCAATAACATGCTAACTTTGTTAACTTTTGTGCCTTTTTTGAAATACTCTTGTGTGATGTACAACAGCAGTAGTGTATATGATGCACAATGTGTCAAATTTGATTGATTTATGACCTGATTTATGACATGAGCGGGACATCCGGTTATGGGATATGCAATAGTAGGTGGGACATCCGGTAAGGGGGTTGTCCATCGGTGGGGGTTGTAACCCCTCCTACCCCGCCTAACCCCTCCTAGAAGGTGTGTCAGAAATATCAGAACAATGCGTTGGTTGCAGTGTTTCTTAAACAAGGCTTTTAGTAAAAACTTGGCCTGTTTTAAAAGGTTGTTATTAAACAAAGCGTGGACTTCTGTGTTAAATAAATCTTTTAGTTAAAAACTTGGTGTGTTTTAAGTTTTGTTAACCCTGTATATTTAATTAGCAAGTAATGGTCGAGATTTAACAAACCTCGCAGCAAAAATAAGTGTTTAAAAGCAAATTGTGCATTTACCAAAAACGTGTTTTCTAATAAGGACCTGTTGTTTTTAAAGTGATTTGTTTTATTTGTCCTAAACAGGCGCCGTCATGTTATAAATTTTAAAATGTCGTTTTTATTGTTTTACGGGCATGGGAAAACGAGCCATAGCATTTTTTATGTCGCACAGGTGTTCCAAAGATAAACGTAATATAATTTATTACTTTATGGGGGTTATAACCTGTGTTTTGATGATGTAAAACAGCTGGCGCCAATGCAAAACAATACCGTCTGTCTGTTCGCGAACCGGTCGTTAATACCTTTTGTTGTAACACCACGCAGTCGCATTGATCTTTTGTCGTAATACCACACAGTCGCATTGATCTGATGGGGAGACGCGAAATGTGTGAAAAAGATCTCAGTCGCCGTCTATGCGTACAAGGATGCGACGCGTGAAAACTGCCGTTTGGCTCATTGCTACTTTTGTAATACACAACTATCCAGACAACCTGTCCCCAATCTTAAAACCTTAATTCTTACTGGTCAGTG
>JAFMOD010001630.1:123600-167475 GCA_019802435.1 Corydoras maculifer
TGGCCGCTCAAGGAGGATGAGTCCCCCACTGAGTCTTGGTCCTCCCAAGGTTTCTTCCTTGAATAACAACATAAAAGGGAGTTTTTTCTTGCCACTGTCGCTTCGGCTTGCTCTTTGGGGGTTTAAAGGCTTTTCATTCTGTAAAGCTGCTTTGTGACAATGTACTGTTGTAAAAAGCGCTATATAAATAAATAACTTGAACTTGAACTTGAACTTGAACCTTAATCCATATTTTAGGACTGTGGGAGGAAATTAAATCAACCCAATTAAAAGAAAGCCAGCAAGGTTGGTTCTGTGGTAGAGCATTTGGCAATTAAACAAGATGCTGGTGATTCGATCCCACACATAAATCAAAATACTTTGTTAATCCCAGGAGGGAAATTGCAGTTTTTACAGGTGCTTCATTTGTCGTGTTACATACAGAAGTTCTGTAAGAATATAGTTGTCTTCCATTATTTTTGCTCTGCTTATTTGGCAATGATTGGCTTTCAACTTGATAAAAAACAACACTCATCCAACGTGGGGCTCAAACCCACGAGCCTGAGATTAAGTGTCTCATACTCTACCAACTGAGCTAGCTGGGCTGAAGACCCCATTTTCAAGCTCGCAAAATGCCTGTCGGTCTTTAAGTAACGGCTGGTCCAAAAACCGTGATCTTGTCTGTGTCTGTGATGTCATATATAAAGGTGCTTTTTTAGGTTCCTAAATTGTGCTTCTTTAGGAGCATAGTCTGGGGCTTTTTTATCATCTGTCTTTTCCCTTCCCAATGTATTACATCTGATCATAAACTCCTAAATAGAATTTAAAAATAAACTGTTTATAGAGAGCTCCAGTAAGCAGGTTAAAACCATGTAATGTATGTTTTGTTTGTCCACTACATAATTAAATTATGTATAAATCTAAAGAACAGATGGATACAAACAATAACTAACTTTTCCTGTACATTAAAAAAAAAACTTTCATGATAAGGATTGTAAACAGAAGCAGAAATTACATTCTGGAGCATGTCTTGTTTCGTGGTTCCATGGTGTAATGTTTAGCACTCCGGACTCTGAATCCAGTGATGCGAGTTCAAATCTCGGTGGAACCTGTGGTGGGTGTTAACATTGATCTTGTGATAATTAGTGGGTACTAACCTCTATGACTGGGGCATAAAAATTGTATGCCCAGCATTTTTGATAAGACATTTCATTAATAGTAAAAGACTAATGTTAAAATGTTCCACCATCATTCTAATGTGCTTTATTACAATCTCAAATTGCTTTAATTTATTGTGTTTGTTCTGTTGTTAGGATAAGCGGAAGATAATGAATGAATGAATGAATGTTCTGTTGTTGTTGTCTGCTTCATTTCCTTAAGAAAGGCTGTTTGCCTTTAATACCACAATAACGTAAAATTACAGTGATCGAACCTATGACCTTGGCGTTATTAGCACCACTCTCTAACCAACTGAGCTAAACAACCTGACAATAAATGGAAACATTCCAGTCTGATCATTTTCTGTCTAGATTCTGTGCTGGATGTGCATTGAAACGTTTATAGTAAACATGTTTGAGATGTATTGCCCTAAGAGAAGGTTAAAGTTGTGGGCAATTAGCTCAAATGATAGAGTGCAGACTTAACATGTGAAAGGTAGTGGGATCAATGCCTGCCTTCTCCATTGTAAGGCTCAAAGAGAGAAAATTAAGTTTAAGAGAAATTTAAAGTTCTCAGGAGAAATGAGGAGTTAACTCAAGTGGTAGAATGCTTACATTGCAAGTATGAGGTAGCAGGAGCATTATCAGCATTCTCAAGTGGAAAGTTTAACATTGTAGAGTGATCGCTTTTAGATATATCAACTTAAGTAAGCATTCAAAGCTCGATTGGTTTGTGAGTGGTAGAGGCAGCGATGCTCGGATAGGTGAAGTACACCTTTTTTTAAAACTAACAAGTTAAGTTTTTGGATGCTGATGATTTATTAGAACTTAAATTTGTTTTACTGTACTGGGTTTGTTCTGTTGTTGGTGTCTGTTTTATTTTCTTGAGAAAGACTGTTTGTCTTTAATTCCAAAATTACTTTGCAAAAACTGCCAATGCAGGAATGCAGTAACAGATTTTAGACATTTATAATATGAGATTAAAGCCTGTTGAAAACAGTTCAACAAGAAATTCTGTTATTTCTGTTATTAGATCAAATCTATTATTCACAGAATTTAAATGACCCAATGCAACAAGCAGATTGTTGGAGTTGGATACCGTCAAACGGGATATTTTGAAAGATAAAGCCACAGGTCACAATCTGACTATGGTTAACAGTCGTGATTAAAAACTTCTCCACAGAAAAACAGACACATGATAGAGAAACTAGAAAGAGAGTTCATCTGGAGCCAGATTCTGTAAAACAAGAAGTGTCTCATACAACAACACATCAGACATTGGCTCTGAAATATACAGGTTTAATTTATCTCATTTTAATTAGTGCATTATTAGACACAACTGTTTTCGGAAGCGTACAGCATGGTGGCTTAGTGGTTAGCACAGTTGCCTATCAGTGTTAGGATTTTTTGGTTCAAATCCCAATGTGGGTAGAGTTTCCATATTCCCTGTGTCCAGGCTTTCCACATTCCCACATTCCAAAAACATGGATCAAGGTAAATTGAATGCTCCAAATTGCCCCACATAGAGTCTGTTTGTGAGTGAGAGTGCCTAAAACGTTCCCCCTTGAATGGGAATGGGGAACCCCCTGCAACCCTAGTAGAAGATAATAAATGTGTCTTTTTTACGTCTGCAAATAAGTTCCCTTATGTAGATATAAGATATGTGGTCTTTATCTTTGTTTAAGCTTCACACACACTAATACATTTTATGATTTTGTGCTGAAATAGCTCTTTTGTAAGGGCATTAAAGTAGGATCTAAAGGATCCTTGGATTGATCCTAGTTTAAGGCAGAACTTGCTGTATTTTATCTGTGCACTACATAATTAATTACAATTAATGCCTACTTCAGACAAACGAAATATAAACAAAACAGAATCAGTTGATTTATTGAAAATAAAAAACATATTTTAAACAAGCTTGCCGTGACCCAGATTCGAACCGGGGTTGCTGTGGCCACAACACAAAGTACTAACCACTATACGATTACGGCACAACACTTTGCTCTTGGAGCTGCAAGTCATAGACCACTTTAAAGTTCTGATTTTGCCAGTTGATCTTGGGGCTTCAAAACATTGCTTTTACATAGTGGGAGAAGCCTGCTAGATTTCTAGGTGACCACTGAGTCAGCCAGAAGTCAAACCTATAACCTCCTGAGCCATAGTTAGATGTATTACCTATTGTGCCAGTGGCCCACACCAGTCACCAGTTTGGAAGAATATTTGTTTTAATCTGATGTTGAGCACATTTGGAAGTATTGCAGACAGTAATTCACCAAGTTAACTGTAAGGAGGGCAGACATAAAGACAAGAACACATACTCAAGAGCTGAGGTTCGAACCTGGAAGTTCTCAACCAAATTTATATGCGTGAGCATCATAAAGACCTGGCATGTCATATATTACAGTTCCAATTAAAAGAGAATCAGCCCTTACATGTTGCTGTAAGAGTCCTCAAAGTTAAGAATATGGCAGATTTTGTGTTCTTCAGAGCTTGCCACAACTCAGGGCTGCTAAAGTCACGATCCAGATGTGGAATATGTTAAATGGAGACATCAACGTAGTAAACTCTCCTTATACACATGAAATCACCCCACAAACTATCACATAAAAATATAGTGAACTTTGAAGTTTAAACAGCTTCTGCCTCAGTCCTTATTAGTATAGTAGACAGTATTGCCGCTCGGGAGCTTTAGCTTGATGCTTCAAGGTTAAATGTTGTCTTGTCAGCAGTTAATATTAGTCAGGTTAAGTTTGTTTATGTTCTCTACACGACATCTTTTTACGTGTTTAAATAGCAGCCATTTGCTTTATTATGATAAATATTATAATTATAATAAAGATTTACTCCACATTCTATCCCAAAATAAACCACTTAGTATTCAGTAACAACTCACCTAAACAGGGATGTTTTAATGACACTTTATCTCTCACATTTCTAACATCACATTTGCTGCTAAAACTTCTCTGTAAATTTCTTCGATCAAAATACCAGCCCATCCCCTTTATGCTGACATGGCAAAACACATTGCTGCTTCAACCATCAACTAACACATGAGATCAGTACTGCTCTGCCCTTGAAAGTCGGCCAGCTCAGTCTGTAGAACATGAGTATCTTTGTGTCAGGGTCATGTGTTAAAGACTGCTTAATCTTCTTTCTTTTGTTTGTATCAATGTTGTATAATAGTGTATTAACTATTTAATAAACGTTTCCCTGACATCCATGTTTAATCGGCTAATCTGTGTTTTTGTGGTTGTTCAAGCAGAAAAAACATAAATGTGCTGACTCATGTATGATGACATTTTTAGTATATACTTAGTATATAACTAATACTTAGTTAGTCTTCACATGAATGTAAAACAATAACACATCCACATATCTCCCTAGTGGTTAAGATTTGGCACTTCACCACCATGGCCCACGTTTGAGTCCCAGTCAAAAAACAGTCAAGCTTTTGTAAAGATCAATCATCAGAACAGAACAACTTAGTGTCAGGATATCTTTAGATGTTGTAGAAAACCGGAGACCCAAAAAAAAAAGAACATAGGCATAAAAAGCTCTCAGGCTCCACACATAAAGAACCTGTGTTTTTTTTTTTTTTTTTTGGGGGGGGGGGGGGTAGTTTACAGTGACTTGAGCGCCAGATGATATGTATTAAAATTAAGATTTATTATAATAAAAAAACACTCTGAAATTAATTCAAATAGGAGCACTGATTGATACATCGCATGTAAGTGTTTTTCTTTGGGGCGGTATCAGCTGTGACTTTGAATACAATTAGTTTCCTTTGTTCTGTAAAGCATCACTGAAACTTAAATCAACTGCAGACAAAAGCATTCAGATTTAATTATAAGTGCTAAGATGTTACAGCAGCATTTCGAGATTTCCTGAGCACTAGAATTATACTTTATGATTCAAACTTAAAAATGACTTGGACCTTAGAATTCATCCATTATCTTCTGCTTTATCTACTAGCTTCACAGGGGGTTGCTCATGCCCATCCAGGGGAGAACGTTCCGGGTGCTGGACAGATACATTCAGGACAGGGCGCCAATCTATTGCTGGGCACACACTCACTCACTCACACACACTCCATATGGAGAAATTTTAGAGAATTCAATTGACCTTGATCCATGTTTTTGGACTGTAGGAGGAAACAGGAGAACATAGAGGAAACCTGGAAACTCCTACCAGATTGGGATTCGAACCAGAAAGCCCAAGTGCTGAGAGGCGAACGTGCTAAAAACTAAGCCACCGTGCCTACACATTGTAACCCATAATAAACCAATTTAACTAGTGTTTAACTAGTAATTAAATAAAGTACTAATAAACAGTTACCTTTAAGTGGTTTGAAACTGTAGTTTGTCCTGATACTACGGTCCTGTAACTGCTGCCTCCGGTGGTGCAGCTGTATACTATCGTCTTTAACAGCAAAGTTAAAATTTGATATGAGATGAATCCCATTGAATCTAATGGATATGTACAGAGCACTAAGCTTTATAGAATAATATACTGTGCACTGTTTAACTCATGCTGTTTCAATGCACTGTTGAAATCCATCACACAATATTAGTGACAGAAGTTACCACTACCATCAGAACATGCTTCAACTTACTGTCTCAGAGCAGCTTTATACACCTGCAAGTGACACTTAGGGGTGTTTGTTTAAAGGTTTTTGTAAAGGTTTTATAACAGTCAGAATAGGTGAATTGTTTAAGAGCTCTGGCATCAAATCCCACTACTGATGGACTTTAGTTACATATCCTTGAGCGTATAAGAGGCATTTCTTCTTTGTCATAGTAGTTTGGCAGGTTGTGGGTCAGGATGGCCAACTGGTCTAAGGCGCTGCGTTCGGGGTGCTGTCTCTAATTAAGGTGTGAGTTCGAATACCACTTCTGAGATTTCCTTTTTTGAAGGTAAGTATTGATAGATTAACCTTGAGAGGACCAAGGCTCAGCAGGGAACCTAACTTCCTTGAGTGAAAAAGCAGAGGCAACAGTGTAGGGCAGCCATGTAGTGATGACGTGTCTGTAGTCAACAGTTGGAAAAACGATATAAGTCCAGTGAGTCCATCCTGCAGGACTGCCACGCCACCAAGCCAACAGAAATCAGACAGTGGTTGAAGTAAATTTCATCCTGATTTGCTTGCATTGGACCAAGATCCTAAAGAAGCCTAATCTCATATTACTGTGAACTCGTATTCTGAGGAAATGACAATAAAGACTGAATTGTCAATGTTATAATTTTATATAAATTTGATCAATTGTAATGAGTCTTAATATATTTATGAGGAATAGTTTTTAATTCAAATGATAAGCATGGTGTACCAAATAGCAAAACGGACACTACGAATGTGCCCTAGGTGTCCATGTAGGGTATACACGATGAAGTGCACTTTGTTACCAAACAATAGCATTTGACATTCTTCCTGGGAATGAAACAAAGCACGACTGAACAAATGTAACAAAGTAAAACAGATTTTATTTTACAGATTCATTCATTCATTATCTTCCGCTTTATCCTATACCAGGGTTGCGGAGGGGTGGGGGGGTTTCCCCCTGCCCATCCCGGGGAGAACATTTCGGGGGCTGGGCAGATACACCCAGGAAAGGGCGCCTACCTATCGCTGGGCACACACTTACTCACACAGACATACACACTCTATATGGGGCAATTTGGATATGTGTGTGAAAAACTCTTCTCAACTGTAAAATTTAATAAATCCAAGCACAGATCCAGACTGACCGATGCCCATCTCCAGTCCATCATCAGAGTGTCCACTGCAAACTCACTTAAAGCAAATGTGGCTCACTTGTGTCAGAGGAAGCACTGTCAAGTTTCTGGTAGCAAGCACTGAGCAAACACTAAGTGTATTTAAATTACAATATGTGTACATAGGGCGGCACAGTGGCTTAGTGGTTTAGCATGTTCTCCTTTTTCGAATCCCCATCTGGGTGGAGTTTCCATGTTCTCCCCGCGTCCGGATGGGCGGGTGGGTTACCTCCGGGTTCTTCAGTTTCCTCCCACAGGCCAAAAACATGGATCAAGTCAATTGGGTTCTCCAAATTGCCCCATATAGAGTGTGTGTGTGAGTGAGTGTGTACCCAGAGATAGATTGGTGTCCTGTGCTGGGTCTATCTGCCCAGCTCCCGAAACGTTCTCCCCTGGATGGGAATGGGGAACCCCCCGCGACCCTAATAGAGGATAAAGCGGGAGATAATGAATAAATGAATGAATATGTGTACATAGTTATTATATAAATAGTTGATTTTCCATTTTCCTGCTGCTTTTTGTTGCAATTCTTAAATCTGGCCCCTCATCTAAAACACAGCCTGGTTAGTGGCCCCCAGGTAATTTGAGTTTGAGACCCCTGCCCTAAAGTGTTTAAGATAAAGAGATGAGATGAATGATAATTTAATTTAGTTTGTAGTTTACAGGATTTTTACACCAGATAAACATAATACACTGTATTCATTTGTCGAGGGACAGAAAACAAATCTCTAATGTGCTGTGACTGTCCAACAAGCCTATGCACTCTGTGCTACCCAGTGGTCCAATACATTCATTCATTCATTATATCCCGCTTTATCCTATATTAGGGTCACGGTGGGGTTCCTAATGCCCATCCAGGGGAGAACGTTTCGGGCGCTGGGCAGATACACCCAGGACAGGGCACCAATCTATCGCTGGGCACAGACTCACTCGCACTCTATATAAGGCAATTTGGAGAACTCAATTGACTTGATCCATGTTTTTGGACTGTGGGAGGAAACCAGAGAACCCGGAAGAAACCCACGCAGACAAGAGGAGAACATGGAAACTCCACCCAGATGGGAATTCGAACCGGGAATCCCTAGTGCTGAGAGGCGAACGTGCTATCCACTAAGCCTGGTCCAATACAAATGTTTGTAAAATCATTCCATCCATTATCTTCCGCTTTAGCCTCTTTTAGGATGGGGGGGGGGGGTCTCGGTCGCTGGGCAGATACACATGGTGTCTATCACTGGGCGCACACTCACACACACAAACACACTCTATACGTTGCAATTTTGAGAATTCAATTAACCTTGATCCATGTTTTTGTACTGTGGGAGGAAACTGGTGAACCTGGAGGAAATCCACACTGACACAGGGAGAACATGTCAACTCCGCCCAGATTTTTTTAACCTATTTATTTGTAGTATATTTGTAGTGATTGTTTGCTGTGTTTAATCTGTTCTTTTGAATTTCTTTGTCTACTGTTGGTCTTAATTGCAATTCAGTGATGAAGTGGACAGTCAAAACACGTCACACCAAAACATGTCACACTATCAAGTTGAGAAGCCGAAACCTTGGATAAAACTGGGTACCTCTTCAGGTACTCTTCAGTCTTACGCGCTCTGAACTGAGTTATCTCAGCACATTAGTAACAAATTTACCATGATTATTTTGATGTTCACACAGTTGTATATAATGCAGGATTTAAAACATTGAATCTTTATAACAGATGTTTTTACAGAGTTTCTTTTGGCTTTTTATTAAAATTTATAAACTTATTAAAATAACTTTATACTAAAAATTGTCTTTATGTGTCTTTATAACATGCTGTATTCACTTTATACTAGAGAATATTAAACGTGGTGAGTTAAGAAAAATGAGGCACCCAGATTTGAACTGAGGACCACTTGATCTGCAGTCAAACACTTTACCACAGAGCCATACCCCCTCATAATACACAGCTTAGCGTCAATAAATGTACTAGTAATAATGAGACGGTTTGACATGTAGGTAAGAGAGCCATGTTTCATGTTATAATGTTCTCCAATGATCATAATCATATTCCATCAATCCATTATCTTCTGGAGGGGGGGGGGCATGCCCATCCAAGGGAGAAAGTTTTGGCAGATACACCGAGGACAGGGCACCAATCTATCGCTGGGCATAATCAGAATCAGAATCAGAATACTTTAATAATCCCCAGGGGAAAATTGCAGTTATAATAAAGATCATAATCATGTTTTATGTCTCATTAAAGAGACATTGCACTGTGTCCTGGATTTCCTTTCTGTTCTGAACTGAGAACACTACAGAGTGAGATTTAGCACCACAATGACCTGGAATCACCAGGCAACATTCATCACTAGAGCAAAGTAAATGAGTTGGAGTGTGTTTTGAAAATATAGAGTGAAGGTAAGAGGTGGCAGATGCAGAAATGCTCCTGTAGGCCAGAGTCGCTGTCTTGACCTGAATGCGAGCATCCAGAGGGAGCCAATGGAAAGAGATGCATAGTGACATGAGATTACAATCTTGTTCGTTTCATTCTCTTCATGAACTGCATTTTAGAGTTTAAACAAAAATCAAACAAAACAAGTCTTTTCTGTATTGTGTTTATATGTACATTTTACAGCAGGCTCTAGTTAAACATGTGAAAATCAGACACCTTAACTAAAATGTTTAGACTGCATGTTGTGCACTTACTGTTTAAATTTAAAAGTATGTTTAGATATCTTATCGTCAAATTTCCAAATTTTCACATTTTTTAGTTAAAATAAATATTGGAGACTAAAATGCCTACATGAATCCTTTACTGGGATAAAACACATTAGTTCTGAAGCATGGTGTTAGAGTGCGGCGTTGTGTTCAAACTTAAAGGCATGTGAATTGTATGCATCCTGAATGAACTGTAAGTAATCACAGATGCTCTGGACTATGGAAACATTTCTGCAGCCCATCACTGCCTTTTGTTAGTTACGAGAAGTTACGATAACCCGTGTGGTGTGTGGGTAAGCTAATGCTATCGGTATTCTCTTTACATTATGGTTTTGCTTTCTGAATATAGTAAATTGTTATAATTATTATAGTGTTTATCTTTGGTTAAGCATTGTTTCAGCAATGTTCAGCATTATTTAGATTGTGCATTACAATTTACAATTAAATTTCAATAATATTTAGATTGTGTATTTGTGCCTTTAACCTTCAATATTTACTACAAAACAGTCTTCCCTGTCTCGTCTTCTTTTGTCAGACACAGCAACCCATTTTGTGGATGCACTTGATTACTGATTGGTGGTGTTTTTCTGATGTATGTAAAAGAAGACACAGAATATTTAACATTTAAAACAATGGATTTACTTTGATGCTGATGCTTCTCCAAATGAATGACAATGTACAGACATTTTGTTGTTGCTGGATTTAGTTGTCACTGAATACTGGATCAACTTTACTACTTTTTGTTACTGTACAAAGTAAAAAAATGTTCCTCGATACATTAATGTGGATTTTATGTGAAAACTCATAGTCTGCAGACTGTCAAAATCTGATTTAATTTTTTTATGTCTAGCAAGTAAAAACACTTTTTACAAAACGATTCATGTTCATGTTGTTTCAGGTTACACCCAGGATAGGACACCAGTCTATCGCTAGGCACAGACACACACACACACACAAACACATACACAAACACACTCTATATGAGGCAATTTGGAGCATTCAATTTACCTTGATCCATATTTTTGGAATGTGGGAGGAAAGTGAAGCAACCCAATTAAAAGAAAGCCAGCCAGGCTGATTCTGTGGTAGAGCATTCGGCTATTAAACAAGATGCTGGTTCAATCCCACAGAATGATTTGTTAATCCCAGGAAGGAAAATGCAGTTTTTACAGATGCTTCATTTGTCGTGTTACAGAAGTAGGGTAAGAATGTAGTCTTCATTTCGCATTGCTCTACTTATTGTGCACAAAAAAATAACTCAGATATATGCAAAGAAATGTGTAAGGTCAATAAGCTGTAAAAGATATTCATCACTGTCGACCCATTTGACTGATTAGCTTTCAACTTAATGAAATAAATGCTCATCCAACATGGGACTCAAACCCACAACCATGAGATTAAGAGTCTCATGCTCTACCACCTGAGCTAGCAGGGCTGAAAAACATATATTTAAGCGAGAAAAATGCCTGTCGGTCTTTAGGCGGCAGCTGGTTAAAAAGTCGTGACCATGTCTCTGTCTTTGTTGTCATATATAAAGGTGAGTTTTTTTGGGTTCCTAAATTGTGCTTCTTTAGGAGCATAGTCTGAGGCCTTATTTATTTCTTTTTTTCCCTTCCCAGTGTATTATATCTGATCTTAAACGTCTAAATAGAATGAATAAAATAAACTGTTAATAGAGAGCTCCAGTAAGCAGGTTAAAACCACAGTGTACAGTCACAAGTATTATCAAATTTATTGTAATATCTAATCAGTTATCTAGTAAAAATAATATTTCAACAGTGTTATTTATCAGAAGCTAAATCTCCAAAATGTGCTAAAAGTTGCCTGATAATTTGCCTTCTGATTGTATTATGTACTACTACTACACTACTACTACTACTACTAATATTATTATTATTAGTAGTAGTAGAAGTAGTAGTTTCCATGTTCTCTCATGTCCGCGTGGGTTTCCTCCGGGTTCTCTGGTTTCCTCCCACAGTCCAAAAAACATGAATCAAGGTTGATTGCATTCGCCAAATTGCCCCATATAGTGTGTGGCTGTGTGAGTGAGTGTGTTCACAGTGACAGATTGGTGCTCTGTCCTGGGTGTATCTGCCCAGAGCCCAAAATGTTCTCCCCTGGGTGGGCAAGGGGAACCCTGGGGAGAACGTGGTATGTTTTGTCTGTTCATTACATAATTAAATTACAACTAATACCTACATATTCCTTTACATTAAAAAAAACTTTTATGATAAGGATTGTAAACAGAAGCAGAATAACATTCTTGACCCTGTCACGTCATTTTGTGGTTTCATGGTGTAATGGTTAGCACTCTGGTCTCTGAAGCCAGTGATCTGAGTTCAAATCTTGGTGGAACCTGTGTTGGCTTTTAAAATTGATTTCTGGAAATTATTAAATAAAAATAAAGGTCAAAAAACTTTTAATTTGCTGTAATTTACTGTCTTCATTCATAAAACTGTATTTTAAAGGCAAAAGTATTTTTACACCAGTCATTATTTAGAACAGTATTTCGATAATTAAATGTGCTGCTTTTTCAACTGAAGGAGCTTAGTTGGTATAGCGTTAGACTGAAGCTCTAAAGGTTCCTGGTTCGAGACCAGGTTTTAGCAGAATTTTACAACGTGAAGTGTTTTGACTCTCCAGTTCAAAATTTTATCAAAATTAACACATACGCTATACAAAGAAAATCAAAAGAACAGATTGAATACAGCAGAGCTGAACATTTTTATAAGCTGTATAATAAGGATTGTGGACAGAACTTGTCTCAGTGAAAGGTTTGTGTAAAAATTAAGTGTTTTATTATTGTTATTATTAGTGTTTTTTTCTATTTCAGCAGTTGTCTTTTAAAATAAACTTTATGCAGTCTAAAGAGTAGACTTTAAACCTTTTATGTTTTCATGCAATCCAGGATAGAGTGATGATATTGAAATGACACTGAAAGAGTTGTGCAATAAACTGATATATTTTCTGTATGTATAAAATGGGATTAAATTATGAATAGATCCTACATTTTGTTATTAATTATTAATTACAACCAGCGAATCGAACAATGGTGGCTGACCCTAAGAAAAGAGTGTGTGCAGTTTTGGCTCGACTTATTTGACAAATTAAGAAAAGATGGACATTTCAGTGACACACACTTGGATAGAGCTCTGGTTTAATTCTGCTCCATGAACGCAGTCCAGGTTTTTTTTTTACTTTTTATTATTTACTAAATTTATATATTATAAATATTACACAGGGCGGCACGGTGGCTTAGTGGTTAGAACGTTCGCCTCTCAGCGCTAGGGATTCCCGGTTCGAATCCCCATCTGGGTGGAGTTTCCATGTTCTCCCCGTGTCTGCGTGGGTTTCCTCCGGGTTCTCCGGTTTCCTCCCACAGTCCAAAAACATGGATCAAGTTAATTGAATTCTCAAAAAATTGCCCTCTATAGAGTGTGTCTGTGTGAGTGAGTGTGTGCCCAGCGATGGATTGGCGCCCTGTCCTGGGTCTATCTGCCCAGTGCCCGAGACATTCTCCCCTTGATGGGCATGGGGAACCCCACCGCGACCCTAATAAGCGGGAGATAATTGTATAATAATGAATGAATGAATGAATGAAATATTACATACTACATACAAATAGCAGTTTATTTATTAATAAATATTAATCTTTTTTGTAATATTCATTAATAAAAGCTTTCTTTAATAAATAGTTTTAAGATTTAGCATTGAAACACTAATTCAGACTCATGCTTATTGGATATTATAAGTAATGTATAGCCCTTTTAGACACTTACACTGTATTACTTATATTTGTATGCTTTTAGGAAGAACTTGACGAGATCTCGTGGACATGGAATAATCATCGCATACGGCATACAGGACAAGAAATTATCTTCATGAAGTGGATCCAAATTTGGTTCGGAACTGTCTGGAAGAATGTACTTTCAAGGACTATCCATGTGACAAGGACATTTACAGCTTATGCACAAACATTATATCAGAACATGATATAAATGTTGTGGATGAGGTATATTATTATGTAGATTTATATATTACACTTCGTGGCATTATTTTAGATATTCTGGATTAATGCTTAGTAGTTAAATGCTTGAAAAAAGCAAAAACACCCGGATTATCTAGGCTAAGGCTCTTTCATTACATTTACATTACATTTAGTCATTTAGCAGACGCTTTTATCCAAAGCGACTTACAAATGAGAACACCACAAGTCAGAAGCTATGAAGAAAACCAACTATACTGTAAATTCATCAAACCTGAATGTTATTCGATGCCATGGCACACGACCCCCCCCCCCCTTTTTTTTTTTTTTTTTTTTTACAACAGGTATTTGTTAAAGAGGTGTGTCTTCAGCAATTTTTTAAAACTATTCAGTGATTCTGCCTTACGGACAGATTTGGGAAGAGCATTCCACCATTTTGCAGTGGTGGTCGCCACGGAGTGAGACTTACCTACTCGGTGAGGTGGAATCGTCAGGCGGCAATCATCGCTGGAGCGAAGAGAACGGGTCGGAGTGTATTTAGGAAAGATGGGGTGAAGGTAGAAGGGGGCGGATCCGGAAATGGTTCTGTATGCTAGAGTCAGTGACTTGAACTGGATGCGAGCAGCTACAGGAAGCCAATGGAGGGAAGTGAGTAAAGGAGTGACATGAGTTCGCTTGGGCTGGTTAAACACAAGTCGGGCTGCAGAGTTTTGAATTAGTTGAAGAGGTCGGATTGTGGAAGCTGGGATACCGGCAAGTAGCGCATTACAATAATCGAGCCGGGATAGAACTAGGGCTTGAACAAGCAGTTGGGTAGCATGTTCAGTCAAAAAGGGTCTGATCTTCCTTATGTCTTTCATGCTGATAGGCTGTAGTATGTGTAAAAAATATTTTCTTTTGCAAGTTGCTTTATATATATCATTCATGCATTATCTCCCGCTTATCCTCTATTAGGGTCGCGGTGGGGTTCCCCATGCCTATCCAGGGGAGAACGTCTCGGGCGCTGGGCAGAGAGACCCAGGACAGGGCGCCAATCCATCGCTGGGCACACACTCACTCACACAGACACACTCTATATGGGGCAATTTTGAAAATTCAATTAACTTGATCCATGTTTTTGGACTGTGGGAGGAAACCGGAGAACCCGGAGGAAACCCACGCAGACACGGGGAGAACATGGAAACTCCACCCAGATGGGGATTCGAACCGGGAATCCCCAGCGCTGAGAGGCGAACGTGCGAACCACTAAGCCACCGTGCCGCCCACTTTATATATATATATATATATATATATATATATATATATATATATATCCATCCATCCATCCATCATCTTCCGCTTATCCAGGGTTCAGGTCGCGGGGGCAGCAACCGAAGTAGGGAGACACAGACCTCCCTCGCCCCAGCCTCGTTCCCAGACCAGCTGAGAGATATAATCCCTCCAGCGTGTCCTGGGTCTTCCCCAGGGTCTCCTTCCAGCCGGACTTGCCTGGAACACCTCCGTAGGAAGGCGCCCAGGAGGCATCCTTACCAGATGCCCGAACCACCTAAACTGGCTCCTTTCGATGCGGAGGAGTAGCGGCTCCACTCCGAGTCTCTACCGGATGACCGAGCTTCTCACCCTATCTCTAAAGGAGTGCCCAGCCACCCTGCGGAGAAAACCCATTTCGTCCGCTTGTATTCTCGATCTTGCTCTTTCGGTCATTACCCAAAGCTCATGACCAAAGGTGAGGGTCGGAACGTAGATCGACTGGTAAATCGAGAGCCTTGCCTTGTGGCTCAGCTCCTTCTTTACCACAACAGACCAGTATAGGGTCCGCATCACTGCTGACCCCGTGCTGATCCGTCTGTCAATCTCACGCTCCATCTTACCATCACTTAATATATATATATATATATATATATATATATATATATATATATATATATATATATATATATACAAATATACAAATATATACTGTATATATATATATATATATATATATATATATATATATATATATATATATATATATATATCAGGAGCTATTTGAGTTTCTTGCGTTTTTTCATTATGAGAGTAAAAGACAATGACAACCTCATGCGAACAGAAACGTAAATTTTAACACAAAAATACATTAATTTGTACTTATTTTCTGCAATACATTGTCGTAAACTGATAATATTCTTAGATAAAATGTCTGAAAAAAAGAAATATTAATGTTTTTAGTAAAAGTCAGTAGTTCAGCAAATCTTAAATCAAACAAGAGGATGGGGCTTTAAAACAAATATTGTAATTTTACACTAGCAAACTTTTTTTTTTTTTTTACATTTTTTTAGAACAATGTAATATAGCAAAAAAATCACACGTTCCCAATTCAAAACAAGAAACATTGACATGAAAAAACAAGAGAATGCTAGAACAATAACATTGAATATTAATATTATACAGTGTATATTTAAAATATATTCCTATTTTTTATAGAAAAATCAGACCTGTTTGTTAAACAATTCCTTTTTCAAACAGCAGGAAGCAACATATTTCTTAAATAATATCCATGACCCACATATTGTGTTCTAGGACCTTGTTCATTTCTGTTCGAAAATCTGGATAATTGTCATAAAAGACAGAAGGTTCAAGGACACAACCACATGTGTGTGATACAGGTGTTCTCGTAAATCCCTGAATCTCTATAAAAGTTACATTGATAATTTTTCCAAGGAACAGATCTGTACAAAATCGTAAAACTTTTGACAGGTAATGAACCTTAGCTTCTCTTATGTATCTTGTAAGGTGTTTCTGCACTTCTCTTTGTGGACTATTACCTGCGGTTTCAGTGGGAAAATCAAGAGCTTTTAACACCTTTCGTGTAGTTGGTTTTAAATTTTCATAAGAATGTTTTATTTCTACCAAATCCTGAGTGTTTTCAGTAAATACCTTGGTCCACTGGTCGATGACAAAATTCTCACAGAATTTCATCAATGTTATTGTTGGTGGGCATCCTGCGGCAACTATAGCCATCTAGCATTTCAATCAGCTCCTCTTTGTCAACAGAGTTAAAGTCAAAGCGACATACCTCAAAAACAGTACGCTCTGTTACTGGAACATACTTAATAAAATTAGCAAGTAAGTCACTGTCAATGGTGCCCAATGTTGCTTGCAAAATTATTACAGGTGCCAATTTAATTGGAAAGTACCTTTCTTTCAGCCATCCAAATACAATCACCTGAGCCACACTAGTCCACTCTTTTTCTCCAAAATCATGACGTAAAAATGGAACTTTGTATGAGTTTCCCATTGTACACTGTTCATAAAAGTCATTCCAAAATTCACTTAGACAATCTCTCAACACTCCTCCTTCATCTTGTGCCATTTCAAATTGACTATTGGGTAAAACAAGTTGAATTTTGAAGGACTGAATCGGGTCTTTTTCAGTAAAAAACATTAATTCTGAGAGAACGTGTCCACGATGAAGCAACAGAACAATAGAGTCAGTTGGCTGACTCCCTGTTGAAAGTGAAAGTGCCAAGATTTCTTCAGGGACTACTAAATCCATTTCCATCTGCAATGTCACAGTGTCACTGTCATCAAAGTCACTCAACTCTGGATTTTCAAAACAAATCTCTGAACTCTTAATCAGGCATGAAGTATCTTCATCCACTGCAAAAAATCTTGAACGTGTTGAATGACTCACTGGAATGTGGGCAGGTTTATCTGGTTTATTGTGTTGTAGTTTAGTTGTTAGGTAAAAGCGAAGCATGGTTAACTTAGTTTGTTCGTATAGGTCGCCCACATTTGTGGTATTATCAAGAAATGATTCTTTAAAGTCTTTGATGTCTACATCAAAGTCTGTAGCTGGACCAATAGGACTCTTGCCATTCGGGAAAAACAATGCTAAAGCTTTCTCTAACAAATCTGCTTTTTGAGAATTTTTTGGAACATTTATTTTTCTAGTCCCACCTCCTTCCCCTGTTCTCACCTGAATAAAGGCTTCTTGACTTTTATCAAAGTTCATCCACCCTATTTCCACCTTTCTTATATTTTTGCTGAAATTTGAACATGATTCTTCAGGTTTTTCAACTGTAGTGCTTTCTGGTTTTCTTTTTTGACCCAACTTTGCACAAAGACATTTCAACAATTTTGATCGTCTTTCCTCTGGTTTATTTTCTTTTCTTTTACAGTATGACACAATTGCCAGGCGGTTTCCATAAGAGGGAAAGTAGTCCTGAAGTTGTTAATCTGTCATCAAAAGAATGACTTCAAAGTCAATCTAAAAACAGAAAAAAAAACATTAACAACAGTTAAAAAAAAAACTAATAGCAAATACCACTTCATCTTATTGTGTTATGCAAATTTTATAGTTAATATGAATAAAACAACCAATTTAGCATTAGTAGATTAAGATGGCAAATGTTGTGACAAATAAAAGTTAATACTACTTTATAGTAAAGTTCACTTAGCAATTAGTAAAATTGTCTATTTCAAATAATAAAGGTTTCAATGCTACAGGACATGAGTGTATTTCCCAAAACATCTTTATTGCTAAGTATTTAAGAACTTTAGGAATACATATAAACTTTTTTAACAATGGTCCATCAAAGTACAAAGTAGTCTGTAGTACATCAATATCTCTGCACTCCTGCTTCATTTGAGAACCAACAACCAGCAGAGAGAGCCCTCACATCCTTGTCAAAATTCATTTCAACTCCCTCGGGCAGATGATATAAAAACAACCAAATTGATAATGTGTGTTAAAAATATGAGCTTTTAAGCTGACAAGAGTCTTTCAAAATTGGTAAAACACTGCAGAACCAGACAAAAAAAAAGAATTATAGAAAAGCAATGTTTATTTAATGTCTATGTTTTGCCACCAAAACATTTGTTATGTTCTTAACCGACAATATATGTTCTGTTGTCATTAATTTATAAGTACACATATGACAAAATTATTAGTTGAATGAGGTGGCTTTTCACAGGTTAACTGACCCTACTTCTGCTTTTCCCAACTGCATCTGCCTTAGCACATGTGTGCTTCAATGGTCTATTAGCTACCTGTGTGCTCTCTCCCACCTTTGAAGACAAGTTTATCCACTTAAACTAAAATCAAGATTCTTATTTTAAAGGTTTAATCCAGGCATGCTTAGTTTCCTCCTACATTAAAAAGATATGGTAATAGGTACATTGGACATACAAAAAACAATCATGACTGTTTTGTTGAAAATCTGTATTATTTCTGCCTCGTAATAATCACAAATTTTGTTTTGATAGTAAACTCTTAAATAAACCAAACCAAATTTTTTAGGTTGTGTGTCCTTTAATTTGAACAAAGCCACACTACTTTAGCTAAAGCAATTGTGGTGGAAAAAATTACTAATTTGACTTTTCATGTGTCAAAATTATTTGGTGACTTGATATATAAAATTAATAAAGTAAACAAACAAAATGTACAATATGGTTCTGGAGTATTAAAAATTTTTTTTGAGATACTTTTTCTTTCTCTAGCCTTTCAATGACATCCTCTGAAATGTTCCGTTGTTTCAAAAAACTGGACAACTCATCGATTCTAAAAAAAAAAAAAAGTTAAAGATTTTATTGTGGCCACAAATTAATCTATAAAACAAATAAACAAAAAAATATCATATGAAATGTAAAAAGCTTGAGCTTATCTTAACAGCCTTAGAATCTGTTGCCCAAAAGCATCCACAGCAGGCTTGGAGATAAACTACGAAAAAGCACAGCACTAAATAATAATTTATAACACTAAATTATTTCTGAAATCTATGGTAAAGGACTGTGCCATTAAAAAAAATGCTGAAAAACAAACAATCTGGATTTATTCATTCATTCATTTATTCATTATCTCCCGCTTATCCTCTATTAGGGTCGCGGTGGGGTTCCCCATGCCCATCCAGGGGAGAACGTCTCGGGCGCTGGGCAGATAGAGCCAGGACAGGGCGCCAATCCATCGCTGGGCACAATCTGGATTTAAATTATATAATTTTTTATTAATTTTTTTTATTTACTTTATAGACACAATGTAATTTCTTCTTATTTTTATATTAAAACATATTAGGTGTTACAAATATGCAGAGCTTCTTAAATCTGATTGGCTGGAGTTCCCTCTGCCCTGCTCATTTGAAACATTGCATCAGTAATAATTCCAATTTAGCAGGCAGTCATGCCCTGTAATGAAATTCTGTGATATATTGCAAAGTAAATCTAATTTGCACATTGCTCATTAAGCTATTTAAATATATTGATAATTGTGTTTAATGCGGATTAAATAATTTAATAAAGAACACAATGTTTAGTACTTATAAATGTAGTAAAAGCGCGTGTTTACACAAAGGGTATCGTTTCTGTGTTCAGGGAGGGTTAGTTTCTGAGTGCTTGAGAAATACCGTAATATCGCGCATATGTGCGCATTCAATTTAAAGCGGGAATAACTTGACCGCGGTTCTGACCTCTACGCTTCATCGCTAAAAATATCACTTTGCTTGATTTATTCACAATAATGCATACCATGGTGTACTTTATTACTCAATGTGTAAAAAATGTTGTTTTTAAGAGCATTACACATTCAAAACCTATAGGGCCTACATACCTACGAAACACCGAAAGTCTTTTCTAACAATAACCTTATACAAAACTACAAAAACTACATGCTTAGGAGCTTTGGTCGGAACGTTTTAAAGTAAAATTGGCCTAAAATCCATTTAACCATTGCTTACACGTAAATGATTTACTACCAAGATGATATCGTTTGACAGTTCAAATGATGCAAGTAATAATGTAGTAAACTTTTTAATTTAATTATTGTAATATTGATTCTAATGGTATTATCAAAAGGGAGATCTGCACCTACCAGTAAATGCACGATAAATAGAAAAAATAGCAAGCATACAATTCGCACTGTGTGCGCGGGCTTCCACATCTGTGCGCGACCTATGAAGTTGGCGTGGCTAGCTTATTATGCTTTTTATATCAAGTTACACAACACATATAGCGTTCCTGCTATATTTGGTTTTAACGTTCTGAATTGTTTACTGTTTGCAGACGTAATATCACATTCTTTATTATTTTAATGATTCACTATTTAGGATTATTATTTACTGAATTATTAAAATTATTATTAAAATTATTAAAAACATGTTGTCCAATAATCATAGAAGCTGCTTTGGGTTACCGATCAAGTTTATTCATTTAAAAAATTATTTTTATACCTTGTTCATATACACCATAAAGGTAACAAAAAATACTAAAACGAAGTATATAGGTAATTAATTTATTTACAAACACGCATAAGCTATACTATAGTACAGGAGGAATCCATGTTGGCCAGTTTGTAATGTTACGGTCTATGACCGGGCGAGGCGGATTTGCTACTCGGAGTGACGGGACTGGAGACGGAGTGAAGGCAGCAGGATGATGAACTGCACACACACACAAAACAGAGAGACAACGACCAAGTACGAGGAACCAAGGCGAGGAATGCAAGGCAGGAACGAGAGCTAGTGGTGTCAGGGCTTAGCACAGGCGTGGCACAAGACAAACTGGCAGTGAGAGATGGGGAGTGCAGGGTTTAAATAAACGACCGTGATAAGACCCAGGTGCTCGTGATTACAGCGGCGTTAACACATAACCCAACCCACACCACGTGACCAAAACAAACCGTGACACATAATTATTAATATAATTTACTGTTTACACATTGTAGATTTATCCAACTATATGTCATTAAAAATTGCTACTATATATCATTGCTTTATCATATTATTTGGACGAAAAAATATATATTGGTATCCCCAAGCAGCTTTACTATGATTATCGTACAACGTGAGCACGGTTTGAGTTTTAATAATTTAGTAAATAACAATCTTAAACAGTAAATTATTAAAATGGTGAATGAAGTGATGTGATTACAGTGAATGTGATGAGATCAATAAAGATGAAAAAAAATAAAAGAGACTTGGTAAAGAACACTTTATAAATTGAGATTGAAAAGCCCATGGTTTGGATAAGAAAAATCTAGTGCAAGCCCTAGCTGCTTGAACTATATGCATTAAACTGTGAGTAAGTGAGTGTCAGTGATGCGCTAGGCGTTTGTTCCACCTGACACAAGGCGTTGTGGGTACGATGCACGGGAGTTACCGTAATACACTGAGATAAAGCCTCAACGATAATAGATCAAAAGCAAGGTCAAGGTTGTTTAACAGTTTAATTAGATTTTATTTTAAAAAGGTGAATTAAAGTATATACCACGAAGGTTTTTAAACACAATGACGTACAACCACACCACAAGCAGCCTTTTTGCGCGCCTCATGTACATGTATATATGAGCTATGAGCCTGTCACACGCATGTGCATGCATGCGCAGTCCGATATGGTATAAACTCAGAATTCTGAGATAAAAAGTCAAAATTCTGACTTAGTAAGTCGTAATTCTAACTTAGTAAGTCAGAATTCTGATATATAAAGTCAGAATTCTGACTTAGTAAATCGTAATTCTGACTTAGTAAGTCGTAATTCTAACTTAGCAAGTCAAAATTCTAAGATATAAAGTCAGAATTCGGACTTACTAAGTTAGAATTACAACTTACTAAGTCAGAATTACGATTTACTAAGTCAGAATTCTGACATTTTATCTCAGAATTCTGACTTTATATCTCAGAATTCTGACTTTATTTCTCAGAATTCTGACTTTATATCCAGGAATTCTGACTTTATACCATATCAGACTGCGCATGCGTGCGCATGCATGTGACAGGCTCATAGCTCATATATACATGTACATGAGACGCGCAAAAAGGTGCTTGTGGTGTGGTTGTAGGTCATGGTGTTTAAAAACCTTTGTGGTATATACTTTAATTTACCTTAGTAAATCGTAATTCTTACTTAGTAAGTCGTATTTCTAACTTAGTAAGTCAGAATTCTGAGATAAAAATTCATAATTCTGACTTAGTAAGTCATAATTCTAACTTAGTAAGTCAGAATTCTGAGATAAGAAGTCAGAATTCGGACTTAGTAAGTCGTAATTCTAACTTAGTAAGTCAGAATTCTGAGATATAAAGTCAGAATTCGGACTTAGTAAGTCGTAATTCTGACTTAGTAAGTCATAATTCTAACTTAGTAAGTCATAATTCTGAGATATAAAGTCAGGAGCACTGATTGATCATTTATATGTAAGTGTTTTTGGGAGGCAGTAGCAGCTGTGACTGCACTAAACTTGTGAAAATTGTTTGAATAGTTTTCATATACCTTGCTCAACGGTCGCTATTGTTTGATTTGGGATTGAAAGCTTCAGACTGATAGCCCAACAACCTAACCACTGAACTACCACTCTTTTCTTCTCATGCTGCTTTTTAAAATCATGATTACAATCCTCTGTGTTCTTTACATCATTTTCGAAACTTATATTTAACCATGAATTGCACCGGTGCCAACTTTGTTTAGAATGTGTTGTAGGTCTGAAATCCAGGAATTAATAACCAATTAAATGAAATTGATTAGACAAAACATAAAAATCTTGGGTTCATTCTTAATTCATATTTAAGTAACACTGCAAATTTATTTGTATTTTTTATATTGTGCCAACTTTTTCTTAAATATGTTCTAATTTATTACATATTGTATGCAAACATGTGTTCCATTGATTAGAATAAAGTTTAATTTGACTAACATTGCTCCAGGTACTGTGTCCAGTTGAATTTTTTAATGTGGGAAAGAAAAAGGTTTACTCTAAAATTCTTACTGTTACTGAGAAGATGACTTAAACATTAACACATTAGTACCCACATTAACCTACATACAACTAACTCGGACATAATAGAACATGTTTGCTACATTTCTAAATTTGTATTAATTGTATGTATTGCAACCAAATTAACAATTTTCACTTATTTTAGCATCAGTTTGAAATCAAAAACACAAATAAATAAAAAAAAAATATTTCAAATATATTTCAATGCATAAAACATGCTCATACATTTTTGTTTTATTTCTATGATTTGTTATTGATGTTGTTAAATAATCTAAATTGATCCAGGTAAAATCAAAAGGTATTTTAAAGGTATTTTATTATCTTTAAAGGTATTTTATTATCTATATTTATTAATATTTTATTCCTGCCTACTTCTTTTAACAGTTTTCAATTAGAATAATTGCCAGGCAGCAAAACATATCAGAGGGAATGCTGGATATGAGTAAAGATGAACCTTTACAGAAACTCTCATAGATTTATACATTATCATAAAAATAATGTTTGTGATGGGTCATTATACATGACAATAATGGAAAAAAAACAAAGCAGCTACTCATTTGATTAAAAAAACTCAGCTCTTCGTTTGATGAAATGATTTTCGTCCCAGTTATATAAACCAAGGACTTGGTTAGTTATTTTCATATATTTTTTACATGTTTAATTACTGAATTAGTTGTCTGACTTTTACAAATTGTTTTTTAATCAGCAGCGGAACCCTTCATGACCTCGCTGCATCGTCACAAAGACATGACCAAGAAGAAACTAAACTTCTTAAATTATGATGAAACTTTTACCAAAATGACTGAATTCAAAAAACACCAGTGTATGTCCATCAAAGCAAAAAACTTTTTTTGTGTGCAGTGTGGAAAAATCTTTACAACTCAATCTAGCCTTAAAACACATCAGCGCATTCACACAGGAGAGAAACCATATTCATGCTTACATTGTGGGAAGTGTTTTACTCAGCAGAGTAATCTAAAATCACATCAGCGCATTCACACAGGAGAGAAACCATATGTCTGCTCACAGTGTGGGAATAGTTTTACTGTGCGGAGTAATCTAAAAACTCATCAGCGCATTTACACAGGAGAGAAACCATATTCTTGCTCACAGTGTGTGAAGAGTTTTTCTGAACAAGGTGCTCTAAAATGTCATCAGCGCATTCACACAGGAGAGAAATCATATTCTTGTTCACAGTGTGGGAAGAGTTTTTTTCAACAGAGTCATCTAAATATTCACCAGCGCATTCACACAGGAGAGAAACCATATTCTTGCTCACAGTGTGGGAAGAGTTTTTCTCAAGAGAGTCATCTAAAACTTCACAAGCGCATTCACACAGGAGAGAAACCATATTTCTGCTCACAGTGTGAGAAGAGTTTTTCTCAAGAGAGTCATCTAAAACTTCATCAGCAAATTCACACAGGAGAGAAACCATACTCCTGTATTGATAATTGTTTGAAAGATGTTCTAGTAAAGGATAAAGTTCAATAATGTACGAGTACATTCAGTCAGAACTGAATCAGTAACCCCACACTCAGGGTAACACTGTAAATTGGCAATATGTAACACAACAGCACAACTCAGGGCGGCACAGTGGCTTAATGGTTAGCACGTTCGCCTCGCAGCGTTAGGGTTTCCCGGTTCGAATCCCCATCTGGGTGGAGTTTCCATGTTCTCCCCGTGTCCGCGTGGGTTTCCTCTGGGTTCTCCCGTTTCCTCCCACAGTCCAAAAACATGGATTAAGTTAATTGAATTTTCCAAATTGCCCCATATATAGTGTGTGTGTGAGTGAGTGAGTGTGTGCCCAGCGACGGATTGGCGCCCTGTCCTAGGTCTATCTGCCCAGCGCCCGAAACGTTCTTTCCGGATGGGCATGGGGAACCCCACCGCAACCCTAATAGAGGATAAAGCGGAAGATAATGAACAACTCACTCTTGATGATTTAATGACACAAAGTAAAGTTCTGGACTTTTTGCATTTATTCATGTAGCTGCAGTCAATTAAACGACAGGGGTGTTTTTACTCTGAAAGCCAGTAGTATATATGATACTATAGTAGTGATTAAGGATAAATCAACATTTCTTTATAATACTGAATTGTGGTGTTAAAGGCCAAGTCATTTATTGTGATCACGTATTGTTATATGTATATGTACCAAAGCTTTTGCATAATAAAGCAAAAAGGCATGAGAGGGCGTGCATTATTGTGAATAAACCACATGTAAAAGAAGTATTTTTACAAACACACTATGATAAGATCTGATAAATAAATGCATTTACTGAAATTAAAATTGTTAATAAACTGTTTTTCTGCAACATAATCATAGTTTCCGTTGTCAAGCGGTCAGACATGTGCATTATTAACAATTATGTCATGGCCGGACAAATGACTTAGCCAATCGGACAACGACCAAAACTACTCATTTTATTAATGTCTCAACAACACTTCTTTTTAGTGAATTATTCACAGTAATGCACGCCCTCTTGTGCTTTATTGTTTTAATATAATACCCATGTAGTGTATCATCAGTTATACTGTAGTATTGTTAGTTGATTTTATGTTGCTGTTATTACTTAGATGATGTATGATGTAATGAAAATGTGAAAAAAGTGAATCCTGTAATAAATGTTATAAACATCATCTCCTGTTACTAATTATTTTTGTGTTATTTTCTCTCAGAGGAATCCAGAACTGTAGTTCATTGGATTAAAGTTTGCAGGTACAGAGTGATTCTTAAATCATGTATTTAGATTAACACGTCCATTATCTTCTGCTTAATCCTCTGACGTACAGGTAGATTCCAGAGACACTTTCCAAAGTATGTAAAGTAATATAATGCATTAGTCTGGAATCGAGCATTGAGAATTGTTAAGCTAAATGGCCCTAAACCATGCATTCTCTACAGCAGTACTAATCCACTACATATATAACAAATGCATGATACGTTGGATGTCGACAAAGCTTCAAACCATGCAGAGCACAATGGATTAGTAATCCATCACCTTAACCACTTGACCAAAAGTTTTAGTTTGTCAGTCACGCAATTTAGTCTTATGCTGAAAAAAAAACAAAAACACAGTTTTTTTTACTGTTTCTGGATATTAGTCACAGAGCGTAAAAGCTAAGTCTCCCCGGTTTTCTGCTTGACAGGGGGAGATACTGTCCACTATACTAATGAGGACTTAAAACTCATGTAAATAAACACCTGAATTGTTTATTATTTGGGTTAATTATCTAAGTAATATTCGAGTATGTAATATTGAATATTTACATTAAATTTAGTCATTTAGCAGACACTTTTATCCAAAGTGTACAAATGAGAACATCACAAGTCAGTAGTAATGAAGAAAACCAACTACACTGTAAATTGTCAAACCTGATTGTTATTTGATGCTGCCCCCCTCCCCTTTTATTTCTTTATTTATATATATAACAGGTATTTGTTAAAAAGATGCGTCTTCAGTAGTTTCTTAAAACTGCCTAGTGATTCTGCCTTACGGACAGAGTTGGGAAGATCGTTCCACCATTTTGCAGTGGTGAACACCACAGAGTGAGAATTAGCTCCTCGGTGAGGTGGAATCGCCAGGCGGCAATCATCACTGGAGTGAAGTGAACAAGCTGGAGTGTATTTTGAAAAGATAGAGTGAAGGTAGGAGGGGGAAGATCCAGAAATAAGGTCCTACATATACAGACTAAACTGTATATATACTGGTATCATTTGTATAGTTTGTAATTTGGAAATAGCAATAGATTGGCGCCCTGTCCTGGGTGTATCTGCCCAGCGCCCGAAACGTTCTCCCCTGGATAATGAATTAATGATTTGGAAATATGATTAGAAAGTGTTGTGTTAATCCAGCCCCGATGAAGAAAGAAAATGCTCTCTTTTGAGTGTGAATCATATATAGAATGATGAATCATTTCATCTGCTTTATCTCGTTGATGAACAATCCTTCAGTGTTTCACAGGATGGACAAAGAGTCTGTTCTGAGTGGTTATGATGTTTACTGTTTAAAACAGAAAAACTCATTATGAAAGTTTTGTTATTTATCTGTTAACCATTTGCTGTAAATTATTGCACTTATATTGATTAAAGCACAAACACTCAAAGACAATAAAGTAAATTAAATAAATAAATTAAATTGGGTCATTTAGCAGACGCTTTTATCCAAAGCGACTTACAAGGTGAACACAGGGTTAATCACAACATCCCTGGAGCAATGAGGGTTAAGGGTCTTGCTCAAGGACCCACACTGGTAACTTCAGTGGACCTGGGATAAGTAGCATATAAATGTTATGTCTGGGTCTTACGAATACTTAATGAGATTCTGACATCAGAAGCCAGCGTTCACAAAGCTCTCAGTTGCTTCTTTTTTTCTCTTACAGTCTCATCTCATCATCTTCCATTTAATCCTAAACTAGGGACTACGGTTGTTCCCCATGCCCATTTAGAGGGGATCACCAGGTGTTGGATAGATACACCCAGGAATATTTTTGTCACGTTCAATTCAACATGCTACATTCTTTATTCTTTCATTGAATCTTTGGTATTTTCATTACCAGTGTAACTTCTAGCAGGAAGAAAATGAATGAATGATTCTCATAAATAATTTTCTTAAAAGGACTGACTCTGGTGGGACTCAAACCCACAATCTTTGAATGACCTCAATATCTTAGAAGTCCAATGTACTATTTGTTGCACCACAGAGCAAAGTGCTTAGGAGACTTATACCAACAATGTTACTAATTCTGTTTTTTATATTTTAAATCCTAACTCATATTCAATCATTATATATTTTGATATTGTTTGTTGTGGCTGTGATTGTGCAGTCTTTTAAATTTTAATATTAGATTTTATAATAAACAACCTCATTATAAATTCAGGGGTTTTTACCTGAGTATGAAGATGAAAAGTTTATGAACAGCTAAAGGCTGAACTATTCTATTAGTATGGATAAATGATTATTTTGTTGAACTTAGATGTTAGTTACACAGACTATAAAATATTAAATCACAAAACAATGTAAGGACTGTAACTGTGACTTTACTTTACTGAAGCTACATGTCTGCACTCTACTGGTTCTTGTCATGTTCTGGAGAAATAGTTGATTCACAAGTAACAGAATTCACATTGACAATTGTTAAATAGATTAAATATAAACCTTAGTATATTTATTATAATTACAAAGAAGGGGCGGCTTAGTGGTTAGCACAGTCACCTCTCAGCACTAGGGATTCCTGGTTCAAATCACAATATGGGTGGAGTTTCCTTGTTCTATCCATGTTTGTGTGGGTTTCCCACAGTCCAAAAACATGGATCAAGTCAATTGAGTTCTTCAAAGTGCCCCATATTTTGTGTGAGTATGTGCCCTGCGATAGATTGGCGCTCTGTCCTGGGTGTATCTGCCCAGCGGCCGAAACGTTCTCCCCTGCATGGGCATTGGGAACCCTCAAAACTTTGCTCAGTGTCTATTTTTATAATATTCTTCACATAATTTGTATTAAAATTTAAAAATGTAATTGTCTTAAATGTTCATTTTATCCAGCAATCAGCTTAACAGATTTGAAGCTGATTTAGGTGAACAGACTTTTGTGGGCTCTGGCAACTCTGTTAGTTCTTCTGTCCTTCATTATCTGACAAATTTTAGTACAAGCTTTACAGTTGAATAATTAATATCTTTCAATTTTTGGCTTGATGAGTCAAATTACACAGTACTTATTTTCAAAATCATCTGGCTCATTTTTGTATAATAATACTTGCTCTTTCCTAATAACCACATTTAAATTTTCTTTTGTGAAAACCAGTATTACTTTATCCATCATGTTTCTAATACATGGTGTATGTTGGAATTTATTGAACATAAAAAGACATGATTTGCATTATTTGTAAGGTTTTTTTTTATACCTTGTAATGCTCTTTATTTTTGGAATGACATTTACTAATTCAATACTAATGATTTTTCTTGTACAATTGTTTGTCTATTCAGTAAAACGCCTTAAATTCTTTTGGAATTGTGACCCTAATATAGGATAAAGCGGAAGAAAATGGATGGATGGATGGATGTTCTGTTTGGGGAAATGTAGGTTATAGTGATTGTTTTACATTTGTGCTGTATGCTGTGTGTTTGGGTGTAACTAAAATCAGGTTTTCTTCATGCTATTTGCTGAAATGTGTTTAATAAAAGAGCAATTCTAGCAGATTCGACAATACTAACATGATGTGTGTAAACAAGTTTCAATATAAAAGCCTAAAAAATAGAGATTGACCCCAGTAGACCTCGATGACGTGTCCAATAGAAAAGTAGATCTCGGGCCAGAAAAGTGTGTGCACCCCTGATGTAAATGTTGTATGCAGTATTAACGCCAAGTGATTCATATTTGATACATCAGTTTTTGAAACACCTACATTATTAGTGAGATAACTTTTTTTCCTAAAAAAACATCCATTCATCATCTTCCGCTTTATCCTATATTAGGGTCGCGGGGGGGTTCCCTATGCCCATCCAGGGGAGAACATTTCAGGTACTGGGCAGATACACCCAGGACAGGGCACCAATCTATCGCTGGGCATACACTCACTCACACAGACACACTCTATATAGGGCAATTTGGAGAACTCAATTGACTTGTTCCATGTTTTTTGGACTGTGGGAGGAAACTGGAGAACCTGGAGGAAACCCACACAGACACGGGGAGAACATGGAAACTCCAACCAGATGGGAATTTGAACCGGGAATACCTAGCGCTGAGAGATGAACGTACTAACCACTAAGCCACTGTGTCGCCCCTTGGGTGATCTGCTATAATTCCAAATGCGCTCAAGATCAGATTAAAACAAATAATCCTCCAAACTTAATCTCCATGGCTGGTGTTGGCCAGTGGCGCAATGGATAACTTGTTTGCCAACGGGTCAGATGGTTCTAAATTCTTAACAGAAGATTCTAGACATTCTTAATCATTTTTCTTTATATCAGAAAAAAATCATTCGAATGTGTTTACTGTTTTATAGTATTCGCATACACTTTATTTTATACTATGTTTGCTGTCACAATTAAAACTCTAAAATAGTTCCAGCCTGTTTTTAATGCTGTGGTAATTCAGCACAATACATGATGCAAGGTGTGAGATTAACTACAATTATTTATAAAACTGTAAACTCTCTTTAATGCAGTGTTTTGATTTTTTGTTGATGTTATTAAGTATAGTTATGATTCTGTCATGATACTTTACACTAATTTATTATGGATCAGCTTCATTATTTTGAAAACATCAACTGCTTTCTTAGTATTTGGTATAAATATTGATAAAGTCCTGTTCCAAATTTTCGGAGAGAACCAAACAAGTCTACTGAGATCACCCGGGATTCTTCTTGCAAGTGCTCTGTTTGGATAAATATTGTCGCTGAGAATACTTGTCAAATTGGTCTGTTATGTGATATGGTGTCATTGTATGTTAATTAGAAAGATTTAATTGTCTGTTGTTCTTAATTCACTGGAATGTTAATATAAATCTATCATTCAGTTTTTTAGACAAACAGCATGTGTGTTCATGGTTGAACTGGTTACTTGATGAACTATATCTTTTTTCCAAATAGTGAACCTCAAAAAGAATTCAGCTCAATTGAATCAAATTCAGGAAAGCACTTTGTGTCCCATATGGTCTAGCGGTTAGGATTCCTGGTTTTCACCCAGGGGGCCCGGGTTCAACTCCCGGTATAGGACAGATTCTATTTTAAGTTGCTGTTTGTAAAAGCCCATGAATGTCTACCAAAGTAAGAATTTGGAAACATTGGAAAGCCCTGCTTTTTTATCAAAGTCCGGATCAATGAAAAACATTTGAAAGGGCATTTTGGCGAAAATGGTTCAAACCTCAGATTTCAGTCTGCCATACATCCAAATGCACTCAACATCAGATTAAAACAAATATCCCTGCTTTACTATGGTTCAGAAATTTGACAGTGGTCACCTAGAAATCTAGCAGGCTTCACCCGCTATGGGAGAACTGTGTTTTTAAGCCCCATGATCAACTTTCAAAATTGGGGCTTTTGGGGCAAAGTGGTGTTCCGTAATCGTATAGTGGTTAGTACCCTGTGTTGTAACTGCAGCAACCCCGGATCGAAGCCGGGTCACTGCAAGCTTCTATAAAAAAAATTTTACTATTAACTGATCCTTGTTTTTTATATTAAATTTGTCTAAAGTAGGTATTAATTGTTATTCAATTTTGAATTATGTAGTGCACAGACAAAAGATGTCAAGATCTGCCTCAACCCAGGATTGATCTAGGGAGCTTCAGATATTTACTCTAATGCCCTTCCAATTTAACTATATTGGTACAAAGTCAGAAAATGTATTAGTGTGTGTGAGTCTTACACAAAGATAAAGACTACATATCTTATATTTACATAAGGGAACCTATTTGCAGACATAAAGAAGATTATACTTTATCCTCTACAAGGGTCGCAGGGGGGTTCCCCATGCCCATCCAGGGGCACTGGGAACACTCTCACTCACAAACATACCCCATGTGGGGCAATTTGAAGCATTCAATTTACCTTGATCCATGTTTTTGGAATTCATTCATTCATTCATTCATTATCTTCCGCTTATCCTCTATTAGGGTCGCGGTGGGGTTCCCCATGCCCATCCAGGGGAGAAAGTCTCGGGCGCTGGGCAGATAGACCCAGGACAGGGCGCCAATCCATCGCTGGGCACACACTCACTCACACAGACACACTCTAAACGGGGCAATTTTTGAGAATTCAATTAACTTGATCCATGTTTTTGGACTGTGGGAGGAAACCGGAGAAACCGGAGGAAAGCCTGGACACTGGGGAATATGGAAACTCTTCCCAGACTGGGATTTTAAACAAAAATTTAGAGTCAACTGTGCTAAACACTAAGCCACAATGCTGCCTGATACAAAGAACAGTTGTGTCTAATAATGCACTAATTGAAATGAGATGAATTAATGAGAACCTGTATATTTCAGATCCGATGACTGAAGTGTTGTTGTATAATACACTTCTTCCATCCATCCATTATCTTCCACTTTATCATCAGGGGAGAACATCTCGGGCGCTGGGCAGATACACCCATGACAGGGTGCCAATCCATCCAGTAACTTTAAATTTACTGTTTGAAAATATAGGAATAGTTTTATAGTTTACTGTTTTACACTTAAAATTATACTCAAATGAATCTGTAAAATAAAATCTAGTTTACTTTGTAACATTTGTTCAGTTGTGTTTTATTTCATTCCCGGGAAGAATGTCAAATGCTATTGTTTGGTAACAAAGTGCACTTTATAGTTTATACCCTACACAGACAACTAGGGCACATACGTAGTGTACGTTGCGCTATTTGGTACTAGTTAAATGAAAACTAATAACTAATGAACCTACATTAAACAAATATTAATATATGATATATATTGTGATGTTGGAGTTTAAATCATCAGAAAGTGAATAATGGGTCTTCACAATTTTGTACTGTCTGCTACTTCACTGTTGTCAGTTAAATCATTCTTTTAAGAGCTGCAGGAAAACATTTTTAAAAGAATTGAAAGTGAAGTGAAATTTGAACTCACGCCAAATGGAGACCAGAATTCTCATGTGAAAGGTGAAATATCTTGAGTCTGGCACCTTGAACTGCTCTTTGGACAGAAAAAATGTCAATTATCCTTCCATCCATTATCTTCTGCTTTATCCTATATTAGGATATAGGGGAGAACGTTTCGGGCGCTGGGCAGATACACCCAGGACAGGGTGCCAATCAATCGCTGGGCATACACTCACTCAGACACGCATAAACACACTCTATATGGGGCATTTTGGATAACTCAATTGATTGATCCATGTTTTTGGACTGTGGGAGGAAACCGGAGAAAACCCACGCGGACACGGGGAGAACATGGAAACTACACACAGATGGGGATTCGAACAGGGAATCACTAGATTTTATTCTGGGGGATGATCTTTGAATAAATGTTCAAAGTTTTCAGTTTGACTATATAAGTAGTGATTTAAATTGCAATTATCGAAGTTATGTGGATTGGTGTTGAACATGTTAAATTCCAATAAAACAGTCATAGGTCCTCTACTAGGGTCACGGTGGGGTTTCCCATGCCCATCTAGAGGAGAACTTTTCAGGCACTGGGCAGATACATCCAGGACAGGGTGCACACTCACTCCCACAAACACATTCTATATGGGGCAATTTAGAGAATTCAATTGACCTTGATCAACGTTTTTGGATTGTGGGAGGAAACCGGAGAACCCGGAGGAAACCCACGCGGACACGGAGAGAACATGGAAACTCCACCCAGATTGTAATTCTAACCGGAAATCCATAGCGCTGAGAGTCGAACGTGCTAACCACTAAGCCAACGTGCTGCTGCGATTTTGTTCCAAAAGAATTTAATGCGTTTTACTGAATAGACAAACAATTGTACAATAAAAATCATTAAAGTAATACTGTTTTTTTACAAAAGAAAGTTTAGATGTGGTTATCAGGAAAGAACAAGTATTATTAGACAAAAATGAGCCAGATGATTTTGAAAATAAGTACTAGGTAAGTTGACTCATTAAGCAGATAATCAGATAATGAAGAACAGAAGAACTAACAGAGTTGCCAGAGCCCCCAAAAGTCTGTTTACCTAAATCAGCTTAAAATCTGTTAAGCTTTGTGCTGGATAAAATGAACATTTAAGACAATTACATTTTTAAAATTTATTACAAATTATGTGAAGAATATTATAAAAATAGACACTGAGCAAAGTTTGGAGGGTTCCTCATGCCCATCCAGGGGAGAACGCTTCGGGCGACGGGCAGATACTCCCAGGACAGGACGCCAATCTATCACTAGGCACACAATCACACAATATATGGGGCAATTTGGAGAACTCAATTGACTTGATCCATGTTTTTGGACTGTGGGAGGAAACCGGAGAACCCGGAGGAAACCCACACGGACACAGGTAGAACATGGAAACTTCGAACCGGGAATCCCTAGTGCTGAGAGGCGACCATGCTAACCACTAAGCCACCATGCCGCCCCTTCTTTGTAATTATAATAAATATACCAAGGTTTATATCTAATCTGTTTAACAATTGTCAATGTGAATTCTGTTACTTGTGAATCAACTATTTCTCCAGAACATGACAAGAACCCATGTGATTCCAGACATGTAACTTCAGTAAACTAAAGTCTCAGTTACAGTCCTTACAGTGTTTTGTGGTTTAATATTTTATAGTCTGTGTAAATAAAATCTAAGTTCAACAAAATAATCACTTATCCTACTAATAGAATACAGTAGTTCAGCTTTTAGCTGTTCATAAACTTTTCGTCTTCATACTCAGGTAAAAACCCTGAATTTATAATGAGGGTGTTTATTATAAAATATAATATGAAAATAGAAAAGACTGCACAATCACAGCCACAACAAACAATTTTAAAATAAATGAATTAACTCCATAATGATGTTAAAATGTCTCCCTACAAATCCTTTATTGACTCACGTTTTTTTAAGTGCTTTCAGAAAATAAATGTTTTGTTTCTTGAAGATGCTAAATGTCTTAGCATTATAGACTCAGCATTATATATATAATAAATAAATAAAAAATGGGAACAAGTGAACAAGTGCACTACATAGGGAACATCTGATAATGTGTATATTTTAAAGTGCTCTCTGCTAAGGGGACAGTATTTAAGATGGTGTAAAATGTGGGTAATGAGTAACATAACATTATCTGGTGAAGTTATAAAACTATTTAATTAGCAAATAAATTGACCCTTGGACTCTAGGTTCTGTGTCAGTTCCTGTCAGGAGACAGAATCTGTGTTAAAACACTAAAAACATATACAGTATTTACCAACGAAACCATTTGAGCAATATATGTTTCCATTTAGGCGGCTTAGTGATTAGCATGTTCGCCTTTCAGCGCTAGGGATTCCCGCTTCGAATCCCAATCTGGTTGAAGTCTCCATGTTCTCTCCATGTCCCCCGTGTGTGGGTTTTCTCCGGGTTCTCTGGATTCTTCCCACAGTCAAAAGTCAATTGAATTCTCCAAACTGCCCCATATAGAGTGATAGATTGGCGCCCTGTCTGCCCAGCGCCCAAGACGTTCTCCCCTGGATGGGCATGGGGAAACCCACGGGACCCTAATAGAGGATAAAGCGGAAGATAATGAATGAATGAATGAGTAAACATCGTTATTATACGTCTTTCACACAGTTGGCTCTGTGGAGCAATGGATAGCGCATTGTACTTCTAAGGTATTGTGGCCATTCAAAGGTTGATATTTTAAGGAAATTCATTCATTCATTCATTATCTCCCGCTTATCCTCTATTAGGGTCGCGGTTCCCCATGCCCATCCAGGGGAGAACGTCTCGGGCGCTGGGCAGACAGACCCAGGACAGGGCGCCAATCCATCGCTGGGCACACACTCACTCACACAGACACACTCTAAACGGGGCAATTTTGAGAATTCAATTAACTTGATCCATGTTTTTGGACTGTGGGAGGAAACCGGAGAACCCGGAGGAAACCCACGCAGACACGGGGAGAACACGGGGAAACTCCACCCAGATGGGGATTCGAACCGGGAATCCCTAGCGCTGAGAGGCGAACGTGCTAACCACTAAGCCACCGTGCCGCTATTTTAAGGAATTTCTTTATGAAAATCATTCGTTCAATATCTTCCTGCAAGAAGTTACACTGGTAAAGAAAACTAAACACACAAAGAGAGTATAAAGAAGATGCAGAATGTGGAATTGAATTTGCCAAAATATGTCCTTGGTGTATCTGCTCAGCACCTGAAATGTTCCCCTCTAAATGGGCATGGGGAACCCCCATTAACCCTAGTCTCAAGTTTGGAATTAAATGGAAGATGAAGAGATAAAGAGATGAGAGGAAAAATAAGAGAGTGAGATTTTTTTTGAGCATTGGCTTTTATTATAAAAACCTCATTAAGTATTCTTCAGACCCAGGCATGTTGTTAACAGACTACTTTTTCATCTTTGAGCACTTGTGTTTTAATCAACATAATCGGTAATTTAACACAAAGAGTAATCAAATAAATAACAACACGTTCATAAAAAGTTTTTTTGTTTCAAACTGTGAACATCATAACCACTCCGAACATACTCTCTTCCTCCATTCTACCAAAAGCAAAAAGAAGCATTCATCAAAGAAATAAAGTAGACAAATTAATTCATCACTCCCTACCTGGTTCACACTCAAAAGAGAGTATCTTGATTCTTCACCATGGTTAAGGTGACACAACATTTTCTAATCACATTTCCAAGATACAAACTATAGAAATAATCCCTGAAAGTATAGTCTTAATCCTAAAGGTGTAAAGTACAATTGAGTGCACTACAAGTTTACTGTTTATGTAGATGGTAAATTTAGTCTGTATATGTAGTAACTTGTATTGTAGAGCCCCCTCCTGGCATAAATAAATTACTGCAACCAATGTGACACAATGACATGTTAACATTTAGTCTCCTCTGAAGATCTGTAGTGTGAATGTGAAACTTTTATTTCTTTTATCTCTGTATTTAATTTTTTGTTATAACGAAACGTTAAATCGAATTATTCTGTTAAAAATCTATTGTATTTCATATGATAAAATATCAAAATGGGCGGCATGGTGGCTTAGTGGTTAGCAGGTTCTCCTCTCAGCACTAGGGTTTCCTGGTTCAAATCACCTGGGTGGAGTTTCCATGTTCTCCCCGTGTCCGTGTGGGTTTCCTCCGGGTTCTCCGGTTTCCTCCCACAGTCCAAAAACATGGATCAAGTCAGTTGAATTCTCCAATTGCCCCATATAGAGTGTGTGTGAGTGGGTGCCCAGCGATGGATTGGCGCCCTGTCCTGGGTCTATCTTCCCGGCGCCCGAAACGTTCTCCCCTGGATGGGCAGGGGGAACCCCACCGCGACCCTAATAGAGGATAAAGCGGGAGATAATGAATGAATGAATTGTAGTACACGTAAATGAACACATAAACCAAAACCAGTGTAAGAGTTTGTGCACAATCACATGTCCATTGTGTCGCCATTAGGGCGATATAGATAGACTTTTATAATAACACATTGAGAAATGATAGGACCTTTTATTTTAATACCATTTCCTGTAATTTGCTTACCACTTCCTGCCTTGTCATCAGTTACTTCCCACTCAGTTTCAATCTGTTGAAATCTGTTTCTACTTAAGTATTCCTGACCGTGAACGATGCTAGAAGCAAAGTCATAAAATTCATTGATAAGTTAAACAATTGATAGAATAAGTTCAGTTTAAAGTTGAAAGAGAAGGTAATAAACAGTTTAAAATGTCATTTTTATTTTAAATGTATTTACAAGGATATTCATGAGACCTTATGTGAAGCTGAACTTTATGTTTAAAAAAAATCGAACTTTGTTTTGTTGCAGTTTTCACTCTGATATGTAATACTGGATTCTTCAGTAAACAACAGTGAAATGTTAACTACAGTACAGACTCCTGTTTTTTTGTATCAGAGTTTAACTTGTTGTATAGCTTCAGTCACTACACTGCAGTGAATACAACATAACATACAACATACTGTGTAAATTTACATGTACAATGTACTGTAATAAAAGAAATCGCACCCTGAACATTGTGTTTTTGATTGTTACTGTACTGTATATATTGTGTGTAATGGATCCTCCATGGAGTTTACAGTACTCATTTCTGCATTGAGTTGTGATATTATTGCATTTTCTGCATTATTCATTATTCCTATGAAATGCACAAATCTATAGTAAATGCCCAATACATATTTGAGAATAAATAAGGGTTGCTCAAATGCATCCTGGCAGTTGTGAAACTGTTAAAAGAACAGTCTAACACTCTGAAAATTGTGTTTTCAATATTTTTGGTAATGTGGTTAATGATGCTCAGTAGTGTGTACATTTTTGCAGGCCTTGAGCAGTATTGTGGTGTCAAAGTTTGCTTTTGAGCATATGAGCAACTGTTTTGGTGTGATGGGTTGGTTTTGAGCATATGAGCAACCATTTTGGTGTGATGGGTTGATCTTGAGCATATGAGCAACCATTTTGGTGTGATGGGTTGATCTTGAGCATATGAGCTACCATTTTGGTGTGATGGTTTGATTGTGAAAACAGACTGTGAGGTTGTGTGTATGTAGCTATAGAAAAGTGTTTTGTGTTTAGAATTTGTGAAAAATGAGGAGCACTATTGTGAAATGTGTCTAAGCAACAGAGAAAAACTATAACCAATTTAATTGGTAACGTAACACAAATAGTGATCAAATAAATAACACAACATTCATTAGGAGTTTTTCTGTTTTAAACTGAATATCATAACCACTCTGAACATACTCTCTTCCTCCATTCTGCTAAAAGCAGAAGGAGCATTCATCAAAGAGATAAAGCAGATGAACTAATTCATCACTCTAAATCTGATTCATGCTCAAAAGAGAGTATCTTGATTCTTCATCATGGTTAGGCTGACGCAACACTTTCTATTCACACTTCCAAGTTATAAACTATAGAAATGATCCCTGAAAGTATAGTCTTAATCCTAAAAGTGTAAAGTACAATTGAGTGCACTACAAGGTTACTGTTTATGCAGATGGTAAGTTTAGTCTGTATCTGTAGTAACTTGTATTGTGGTGCTCCCATCTGGCATAAATAAATTACTGCAACCAATGCAACACACTGACATGTTAACATTCAGTCTCCTCTGCAGATCTGTAGTGTGAATGTGGAACTTTTATTTCTTTTCTTAGTGCTAGGGATTCCCGGTTCGAATCCCCCATATGGGTGGAGTTTTCATGTTCTCCTCGTGTCCGCGTGGGTTTCCTCCGGGTTCTCTGGTTTCCTCCCACAGTCCAAAAACATGGATCAAGTCAATTGAGTTCTCCAAATAGAGAACCCCATATAGAGTGTGTATATGTGCATGTCTGTGTGAGTGAGTGTGTTCCCAGCAATAGATTGGCGCCCTGTCCTGGGTGTATCTGCCCAGTGCCCGAAACGTTCTCCCCTGGATGGGCATGTGGAACCCCCCCACGACCCTAATATAGGAAAAAGCGGAAGATAATGAATGAATGATATTGTGGCCAAAAGAACTGGTAGTTTTCCAAGGAACCATGACTTTGCCTCCATCTAAAAAAAAGAATTGAGCCATACAATGGAGAATGCTGGTAACGATCCCGCTATCTCTCACATGCTAAGCGAGTGCTCCACTATTTGAGCTAATTGCCCATAATCTGAAAGTTTTACTCTTCTCTTAGGGCAATATATCTCAAACATGATCACTATAAATTTTCTAATGCAATCCAGCCCAGAATCTAGACAGAAAATGATTGAACTGACTGGAATGTTTTCAAATTTCTTCCGTGTGTCCAGCAGTGACATTATTGACAATAACACACACGCTTCACATGAGTGCGTCACCTTCGTATCAATGTGTGATAAACAAAACATTATTTTAAATCATAAAGCACAGATTAATAGAAACAGCATATAAAGTTGCGGCAGTTTTTTTATTATAAACTTCGTTCTGTAATTAAGCCACTAGATGACATTATTTGATTGTTAAAGAAAGGTGAAGGAAGGACTTTGTGGTGTGCCATGATCGTAGCGCAGTTAGTATGGCTGCACCTAACAATCAATTATTAATATATTTTTTTTCTGATTAGTCGATTAATCTAAAAGCTAAACCTCTAGTGTTTGGGTTTGAAATTAAAATAACATTTCCAAAATAATGAAAAATAAAAACCTTTATTGTTGAAATATTTTCTTTAATTAAACACAGTGCTCTTAATGGCACTATTGAAACCCAAAAATGTTTTTGCATTAGCAGCTTTATCATAGATAAAATCTCAGCCACAAGAGATTAAATAATTCATAATATAAAGCACATTAGAATGATGGTGGAACATTCCTAAATAAGTCTTTTACTGTTACTCAAATGTCTTATTGTACTATTAATCTTAAATGTACTATTAATCAAAAATGCTGGACGTTCATTTATTTTTTTTTGCCCCAGTGCTCTGCGTTGTGCCTGCAGCAACTCTGGTCATGGCAAACTTTATTTTGAATGAATCATTAATTTTTGTTCAGCAATAAGCATTTGGATGTTTTTACTGTTTTATATTATTATACTCATAATATTAAACTGAACAAAATACTTTAAAGTTTCAGGATTAACCTGCTCAAACTGTGGTATCTTTCTTTAGTGGACTTTACAGATAGTGCTATCAAGTTGGGGTTTGTTATTGTTTGAATTATTCAAAAAAATTATAAAACAACTTTTAAAAATTAATGTATTTACATCAAGAAGATCATAATTTATTGCATTCATAGTCCTGTTTCATTCTCTTCTTAAACTTCCTCTACTGACTATTGGAATATACATCTTTATTTTTTTCTATTTGGTTGTTGACGTTATTTTCAAACATGTTACTGTAAACGCCATGAGAGCTTCATTCTTTGGCACACAAACCAATCTCCTTCACCATGACGTGTTTGTTGAGCCAGCGTGCTTAAATAATGATCAATGGTCATTGTCTGTCAGCCTTCCAATCACGAGTTCGCACCGCTCCTAACCTCCCGCCTCCTCCGCCGTTTAACATCCAGTAGGATTCAGATTTGAACGTCATTAACTGCACGAACGGAATAAATCAATGTAATCGATCTATAAATACATGTAGTCTTAATAAAGTAACAAACCTGTTTTAGAAATGTAGTTATTAAAAAGTACATGGATTTCTTTTGAAATATAGAGTAGAAGTAAAAAGAATGTTAAATTCTCATGTTGATGCACAGAGAGAGGTCACTTTCATGTGTTTCAAAATGTAGGATCCATTCATAATTTAATCTAATTTTATACATACAGAAAACATATCTGTTTATTACAAAACACTTTCAGATTGTGTCATTTCAATATCATCACTCTATCCTGGATTGCATGAAAACATAAAAGGTTTAAAGTCTACTCTTTAGACTGCATAAAGTTTATTTTGAAAGAGACAACTGCTGAAATAGTAAAAACATTAATAATAACAATAATAAAACACTTAATTTTCACACAAACCTTTAACTGAAACAAGTTTTGTCTGCAATTCTTATTATACAGCTTATAAAAAAGTTCAGCTCTGCTGTATTCAATCTGTTCTTTTGATTTTCTTTGTCTAGCGTATGTGTTAATTTTTATAAAATTTTGAACTGGAGAGTCAAAACATTTCATGCTGTAAAATTCTGCTAAAACCTGGTCTCGAACCAGGAACCTTTAGAGCTTCAGTCTAAGGCTCTCCCAACTGAGATACTCCAGCACAAAAAAACAATACATTTAATTATCAAAATACTGTTCTAAATAATGAATGGTGTAAAAATACTTTTGCCTTTAAAATACAGTTTAATGAATGAAGACAGTAAATTACAGTAACTCAAAAGTTTTTTGCCCTTTATTTTTATTAAATAATATTCAGAAATCAATTTTAAAAGCTAACACAGGTCCCACCGAGATTTGAACTTGGATCACTGGATTCAGAGTCCAGAGTGCTAACCAAACAAGATGACATGTTCAGGAATGTAATTCTGCTTCTGTAAAGGAAGGAAAAGGAAAAAAAAATGTAAAGGAAAATTTAGTTATTGTTTGCTGTATCTATCTGTTCTTTAGATTTTCCTCTAATGTATTAGTTGTAATTGAATTATGTAGTGGATAGACAAAACATACCACGTTCTCCCCAGGGTTCCCCATGCCCATCCAAGGAAGAACATTTCGGACTCTGGGCAGATACACCCAGGACAGGGCGCCAATCTATCACTGGGAACACACTCACTCACACAGCCACACACTATATGGGGCAATTTGGCGAATGCAATCGACCTTGATTCATGTTTTTTGGACTGTGGGAGGAAACCGGAGGAAATCCATGCGGACACATTATTATCATTATCTCCCGCTTTATCCTCTATTAGGGTCGCGGTGGGGTTCCCCATGCCCATCTAGGGGAGAACGTCTTGGGCGCTGGGCAGATAGACCCAGGCGAGGTGCCAATCCATCGCTGGGCCCACACTAACTTACTCAAACACACTCTATATGGGGCAATTTTGAGAATTCAATTGACTTGATCCATGTTTTTGGACTGTGGGAGGAAACCCGGAGAAAACCCACACAGACACAGGGAGAACATTGAAACTCCACCCAAATGGTGATGCGAACCGGGAATCCATTTTGGAGATTTATCTTCTGACAAATAACACTGTTGAAATCTTATTTTTAATAGATAACTGATTAAATATTACAATAAATTTGATAAGACTTGTGACTGTACACTGTGGTTTTAACCTGCTTACTGGAGCTCTCTATTAACAGTTTATTATATTAATTCTATTTATACTTTTAAGATCAGATTTAATACATTGGGAAGGGGAAAGACAGGTGATAAAAAGCTCCAGACTATGCTCCTAAAGAAGCACAATTTAGTAACCCAAAAAAACCCCACTTTCATATATGACAACATAGAAACAGACATGGTCACGTTTTTTGGACCAACTGCAACTTAGCCCCACGTTCGAGCCCCACGTTGGGTGAGTAGTTTTTTTATTAAGTTGAAAGCTAATCATTGCCAAATGTGTCGACAGTGATGATCATTTCTTACTGCTTATTGACCTTACAAATTTCCTTGCATGCATCTGAGTCATTTCATTTTGAACAATAAGCAGAGCAAAGAGAAATGAAGACAACTACTTACACTACTTCTGTATACAACATGACAAATGAAGCATCTGTAAAACTGCAATTTACCTCCTAAGATTAACAAAGTATTCTGATTCATGTGTGGGATTAAACCACCAGCGTTTTGTTTAATAGCCGAACGCGTTACCACATAACCAACCTGGCTGGCTTTCTTTAGTTTGGGTTGCTTCAATTTCCTCCCACGGTCTAAAAATATGGATCAAGGTAAATTGAATGCTCCAAATTGCCCCATAAAGAGTGTTTGTGTGTGTGAGTCTGTGCCTAGCAATAGATTTAAGTCCTGTCCTGGGCGCAACCTGAAACAACAACATCAATTGTGTTGTAAAAAGTGTTTAAAACTTCATTTACATAAAAAATGAAATCAGATTTTTACGGTCTGCAGACTATGATTTCACATAAAATCCACATCTTTGTGTCCAACATTAATGTATCGAGGATTTTTTTTACTATGCACAGAAACAAAAAAAATGTAAGATAAAGATGGAAACATGGATCAAGGACAATTGAGTTTGCCCCATGTAGAGTGTGTCTGTGTGAGTGAGTGTGTGTCCAGTGATGGATTGGTGCCCTGTCCTGGGTCTATCTGCCCAGCGCCCGAAACGTTCTCCCCTGGATGGGTATAGGGAACCCCATCGCGACCCTAATAGAGGATAAAGTGGGAGATAATGAATGAATGAATGAATGAATAACAAAAAGGATAGATCTAAATAATCCTGACAATAACCTACCCCAACTTTGATTAAATATTCTAAAGTTTGTCTAAATATTGTTCTAACCTTTTAGCACTTATAGTTAAATCACTAT
>JAFMOD010001634.1:28118-41369 GCA_019802435.1 Corydoras maculifer
CAGGGCGCCAATCCATCGCTGGGCACACACTCACTCACACAGACACACTCTAAACGGGGCAATTTTTGAGAATTCAATTAACTTGATCCATGTTTTTGGACTGTGGGAGGAAACCGGAGAACCCGGAGGAAACCCACGCAGACACGGGGAGAACATGGAAACTCCACCCAGATGGGGATTCGAACCGGGAATCTCTAGCGCTGAGAGGCGAACGTGCTAAACCACTAAGCCACCGTGCCGCCCCAGTCCAAAAAACATGGATCAAGTTAATTGAATTCTCAAAAATTGCCCCATATAGAGTGTGTCTGTGTGAGTGAGTGTGTGCCCAGCGATGGATTGGCGCCCTGTCCTGGGTCTATCTGCCCAGCGCCCGAGACGTTCTCCCCTGGATGGGCATGGGGAACCCCACCACGACCCTAATAGAGGATAAACGGGAGATAATGAATGAATGAATGTTTTTGGACTGTGGGAGGAAACCAGAGAACCCGGAGGAAACCCACGCAGACAAAACGGATTAGATGACGTGGCAGAAGATCAGATTATTAATGATTTATCTTTCAATAAAGTTATTTCTGAATCAGAGCTTGTTTTTTATTACAGTGTTTAAGTTTGTAAGTGTTTTATTAAAGTAATCAGACTCTCGAGGTTGTGTTTTATTGGGAATAAATCACGTAAAGAGGTGGCGCTGTTCTCCACTACACGCCGGAACTCATAACACCTATTTTTTGGGGTTTATTCAGAATAAGCCACGCCCTCTCGTACCTTATTCCTTTAACATAAAGATCCTGTGGGAGGCTAATCTTTAAATTAGATACTTAGACTTTATATTTATATTTTAAAAAAAGCCTGTAAAAGTCTAAAGATAATTAATAGCTTGTAAAAGATGAAACACTAACTCAGAGTCCGAGCGTAGGCTAAACCATTATATATAACAATTAGAAATAACTAGAATAGCTTTAGGTTTTTTGTTTCTTGACCGTTCTTTATAATTACAATTACTATGATGTATTTATTGTCTTTCAGGTTCTGGTGGAATGGAGAACCCAATGATTATAACAATAATGAGGACTGTGTTATCACCAACTACCGTTTTGCAAACATCAATGCATCAACCTGGGCTGATTATCCCTGTGACCATCCTGTGTTTGGGATTTGTGAGATTTAAAGTGAATTTAACAGATTAACAGAACCACTTTAACAATTCTTGTGTATTAAAATATTTTTATGAGTAAAACCTTTATTCCACTGTTGTGTTGTGGAAGTGTCCATGAGAATCGTTTGCTTTATTTCTTTAAAGAGATGTTTACAGATTGAGATGTTCCTCTAATTCTGAAAATCCTTCCTTCAGTGATTATTGGATGTGAAGAAAGTTTTTTTTTTATTAGTGAACAGAATTAAGTTCATGGTGTGTTTTCATATAGCATACAGCGTGTGCAGGATGTGCACCACTTCTGGCTGAGATATGAAACAGACAACAATCAGACCAACATGGAGGCGGTGGCTTGTAATGAGTGTTGGGCTTGAAGGCCAAAGAAAAGAAAAAGTAGACACAACAGTCAGCTGCTTTACTATTAGAGTCCCATCCACCAACTTAATTTCCTCTTCCCTTTTTTAGGTTCTTCCCTTTTAGTGAGAGCAATGATGACCTACCACTTTAGTGGAGGTTTGAGGAATCAGAGTGCTATAATCACTGCAAGTGATTCAGATATTCATTCATTCATTCATTATCTACCGCTTATCCTCTATTAGGGTCGCGGTGGGGTTCTCCATGCCCATCCAGGGGAGAACATTTCGGGCGCTGGGCAGATAGACCCAGGACAGGGCGCCAATCCATCACTGGGCACACACTCACTCACACAGACACACTCTATAGGGGGCAATTTGGAGAATTTAATTGACTTGTTCCATGTTTTTGGACTGTGGGAGGAAACCGAAGAACCCGGAGGAAACCCACGCAGACACGGGGAGAACATGGAAACTCCACCCAGATGGGGATTCGAACCGGGAATCCCTAGTGCTGAGAGGAGAACATGCCAAACCACTAAGCCACTGTGCCGCCCACTTCCTATATATATATATATATATATATATATATATATATATATATATATATATATATATATATTATATATAATTCAAGTTTTTTCATATTTTTTATTTTATTAAACCCTTTACATGTTTAATGACTTCCGTGTCTCCGTTGATGGCTTTCTAAACAAAAGCAGATCGCACCACGTTCGCCAGGTGCAGTTTGTGCGGTTGTTGTATTTTTTGCAGCAGAACCAATCAGCTGCCAGGACTGAGAGAAACCCCGAATAACCAAACTCACCGAGCTCTGACGAGAAACGAAAAGGTTTTACAGTCACATAACGAAACTAATAATACATACCTGGAGTGCAAATAGAATGTATGGCCTCAGTGTGGTTTCTCTGCTTCACTTCCTCTCCCCACATCGGGGCAAACGTTCACTCACAAACCACACAGAGCCACAAACAGAAGAGAACAGGAGGTTCTCCAACCCAAAGGCCATTCGGACCTTCAGGAGAGAACCTTATCAGAAATGCATGACTATGGGAGGGCTGCTCCCAACATCACGGGGCCTGAACATCAGAACATTCAGATGACGAAGAACCTGAAACCGTCAGGGACACACGTCACCATAATGGTTAAAAACGATTATTAATTTAACTGTATTTAGAAGTTTAACACGGGGGGCACGGTGGCTTAGTGGTTGGCATGTTCTCCTCTCAGTGCTGGGGATTCCCGGTTGGAATGGAGTTCTCCCAGTGTCCATGTGGGTTTCCTCCGGGTTCTCCAGTTTCCAAAAACATGGATCAAGGTCAAGGTCAATTGAGTTCTCCAAATTGCCAAAAAAAATTTTTAAAGCATCAAAGGCTCTTTCTTGACACTATGACCTTTAATCTTTAAAGATTATTTATTTATTATTTATATAAATTGCAAATTCTAAAACTTCACAATGTGAAATACCCAGGATAGGGCACCAATGCATCACTGGGCTGACACACACACACACACACACACACACACACACACACACACACACACACACACACACACACACACACACACACAAAATGTAAGGGTTATTTTAGATAGGGGTTATTTAGAGCACCATTTCACCTTCAATTAATAATTTTGGACAGTGGGAGGAAACCGGAAAACCCGGGAAGAACATGGAAACTCCACCCAGATCGGGATTCGTACCTGGATCCCCAGAGCTGAAAGGCAAACATGCTACCCACTAAGTCACTTTGCCGCCCGCCAAACATGACCCTAAAATATTTTCATGGCCACATCCTGGCATGTGAGCCAAGCAGGTTGCCCTCATGGAAACTTCATTATGAAGCTGACAGCTCACCAAAATGCAAAATGCCCCAAATGTCTAAAGTCCACTTACACAAAAATCCAAAATGCCCCATATGCCCAAAGTCTTAGCAATGCAAAATGGGCCAGAATGTCTAAAGTCCAGCTTCAGAAAAATCCAAAATGCTCCAATCCCCAGCAATGCAAAATGCCCCCAAATGTCCAAAGTACTCAGCAATGCAAAATGGGCCAGAATCTGCAAAGTCCATGTTCACAAAAATCCAAAATGCCCCAAATCCACACGCTGAAATCCAAAATGCCCCAAATCCACACGCTGAAATCCAAAATGTCCAAAGTCCACACAAACAAAAGGCCTAAACCTCAGGATTGCGAAATGCCCCAAAATGTCTAAAGTCCCAAATCCGAAATGCGCCAAAGTCCACACACACACAAAAACACAAAATGCGGCAAAAAGTCCACGTTCACGTTCACAAATGCTCCAAAATGTCCAAAGTCCTCAACATTACGAAATGCCCAAAATGTCCAAAGTCCACACACAGAAAAACCCAAAATGCCCCATGACCTTAGCAACACAAAATGACTCAAAATGTCCAAAGTCCACGTTCACCCAAAACCTCAGGATTGCAAAATGCTTTAAAATGTCCCAAAGTCCACGTTCACAAATGCCCCAAGTCCTTAGCAACGCAAAATGAGCCAAAACATCCAAAGCCCACATTCACCCAAAACCCCAAATGCCTCAAGTCCTCAGCAACACAAAATGCCCCAAAATGTGCAAAGTCCACATACACTTAAATCCAAAATGCCCCAAGTCCTCAGCAATGCAAAATGCCCCAGAATGTCCTCACCTTTAACGCAGACCTGCTTTCAAACAGCTTCAGAGCTCCATTCTCTGGATCCTCCTCTCTGCTTGTTTCTATATCCATACGCTGAGTGCATCGGTTCCAAAACGAGGGGAGGACGACTTTAGGAACCAGGTCTTCGTCTCTCTGTCCCCCCAAACACACCTCACCTATGTCTCCTCATTCCCAAACGTTTCCTCTTCCTGTTTCCTGTAACCTGTCCATCTGACTCCTCCCACTCCACCAGCAGAGCTCGTAAGAGTTCTGTTCAGTTCCACCATCCCATAATACTCTGATCCGCTGTATAACATACCATATTTACAGAATGTAAAACTAAATGTTATCACATAAACATATGACATAGGTTTCACCTGACGAGGATTTTAATGTTAATTTAATTTGAACCTGCTTTTCTTAAAATTAACCAATCAAAGGCAGGAGGTCAGGTTTACCCTGTTACACAGTGAGGGGGCATCAGGGCAAGAAAAGAGACGTAATGTAAATCCGTCAGGTGTGGGATCAGTTACGTCAGGGGTGCCCACACTTTTCTGGCCATCAGGTCATGGAGATCTACATTTCTATTGGACAGGTCATGGAGATCTACATTTCCATTGGACAGGTCATGGAGATCTACCAGGGTTAATAATTTATTAGGCTTTTATATTGAAACCTGTTTACACACATCATGTTTAGTATGGGGGGGGGGCCGGCACGTTGGCTTAGTGGTTTAGCATGTTCTCCTCTCAGCGCTAGAGATTCCCAGTTCGAATCCCCATCTGGGTGAAGTTTCCATGTTCTCCCCGTGTGCGCGTGGGTTTCCTCCCACAGTCCAAAAACATGGATCAAGGTCAATTGAATTCTTCAAATTGCCCCATATAGAGTGTGTGAGTGTGTGCACAGTGATAGATTGCCCCCCTGTCCTGGGTGTATCTGAGACGCTCTCCCCTGAATAGGCATGTAGAACCCCCCCCCCAACCCTAATAGAAGATAAAGCCAAAGTTAATGGATGGATAGATGGATGTTAGTATCGAATCAGCATAGAACAGACGGCTTCAGACGCCATTTTTACAGAAATTGCAGCAAATAGCATGAAAACTTGGTTTTAGTGTAAAACCCAAACGACCAAACACAATGGAAGTGCAATGGCTACTTGGCAAATCAAGCAAAGGCATTTTGAGTTTGACATTACAAAAAAAAATATTCACCCCCCCCCCCACTCTAAATAAAAGTGCTATTTAAGTTATTTTGGAGCTTCACTCGTCTTGTCAGTCAAATAAAGAGCAAAAACACAAACAGAAACTCTCCAATGTAATGTAAATCTAACGTAGATGATTCTCGAGGCAGTGCTTCGGATTTAGGCACGGGGGCGTGGCCACGTGTCAGTTTTTGGAACAGCGAGTGAGACGGGGGGGGGGGGCAGACTGCTTGCTTGCAGATGAATCACATTGTGTATTAAAATGCGTGCGCGTGTGTATAAGCGCTTCCGATTCTCATTCATTATTCATTATCTCCCGCTTTATCCTCTATTAGGGTCGTGGTGGGGTTCCCCATGCCCATCCAGGGGAGAACGTCTCAGGCGCTGGGCAGATAGACCCAGGACAGGGCGCCAAACCATCGCTGGGCACACACTCACTCACACAGACACACTCTATATGGGGCAATTTGGAGAATTCAATTGACTTGATCCATGTTTTTGGACTGTGGGAGGAAACCAGAGAACCCGGAGGAAACCCACGCAGACACAGGGAGGACATGCAAACTCCACCCAGATGGGGATTCGAACCGGGAATCCCTAGTGCTGAGAGGAGAACATGCTAAACCACTAAGCCACCGTGCCGCTCTGCTTCCGATACTGTTTTGTAAAATAAAGCGCTGATACGTGATTTTTTTCTCAAACCTCCATCGCGACGTATTGAGCACCTCTGAGTTACGTTATCTGAGGTCAGCTATATACTGTACCAACAGGTTTTTATTCCAAGATAATGTTCTCCCCTGGATGGGCATGTGGAACCACCATATATACTGTATATATATGGTTTGGTAAAAGTCGGAATTACATACAAAAAATTATGTATTTTCTTTGAAGGAGCTAGGAGGTTATAACCATAACTACGCCCATTTATTAATATTACCACTTCCCAACATGCATTGCAGCCATGTTCTATGTGTTTTATGTTTGATGCATTTATTAATTGTTCACTTGTCGTCGTCTGACCCCCAATTTTCCACATAATTAACATGATCAGTGTGAATAGGTTTCAACTTTAAAACAAAAATAAAGTTGGACCCCCCCCCCTCCGAGAATATGAGACAAAGGCATGTTCTAGTATTTAACAGGCGATATAAGGTAGTTGCTGCCATCGTGTGGTAAAAGGCGGAATTACATTTAACACTTAATTTATTTATTTATTTTGAAGGAGCTAGAAAGCCGTAAAAACACACATTAGAACCATAACTAAGACTCATTATTATAATTACTTCCCAGCATGCCTTGCAGCCGGGTTCCATGTGTTCTATGTTCTGTGCTTTTATTTATGGTTCATGTTGTGTTTTTGTGTTGTTGTACGTTTGTGCTGTGTGTGTTTGCTCTTGGGTGGCGGGGGGGGGGGGTTGCCATTCAGGGGAAACGTGAGTGATGTCATTGAGCTAAAACCAAATTGTTTTGATGGTAGAACGTGTTTACTCTAGCATAGTAAAGAAATAAGTAAAACATGAGAATATGGGACAGGGCGGCACGGTGGCTTAGTGATTTAGCATGTTCGCCTCTCAGCGCTAGGGATTCCCGGTTCGAATCCCCATCTGGGTGGAGTTTCCATGTTCTCCCCGTGTCTGCGTGGGTTTCCTCCGGGTTCTCCGGTTTCCTTCCACAGTCCAAAAACATGGATCAAGTTAATTGAATTCTCCAAATTTCCCCATATAGAGTGTGTGTGTGTGAGTGAGTGTGTGCCCAGTGATAGATTGCCCCCCTGTCCTGGGTCTATCTGCCCAGCGCCCAAGACGTTCTCCCCTGGATGGGCATGGGATATATATATATATATATATATATAAACTTTAAAAATGAATCCTGGTAGATCACATGACCTGTCCACTGGGGAAAAAAAGTAGATCTCATGGCCTAGAGAGTCTTTTAGAGAATCAATGTCACTTACTATAATTTTTAATTTAATACGAAATTAAATCAGAACTGTATTATTACTGTTTAGATATTAGATACAACAACCTGAATACAGAGATCATCCAGTTACAGACCAGATACAACAACCTGAATACAGAGAACATCCAATTACAGACAACCTGAATACAGAGAACATCCAATTACAGACAACCTGAATACAGAGAACATCCAGTTACAGACCAGATACAACAACCTGAATACAGAGAACATCCAATTACAGACCAGATACAACAACCTGAATACAGAGAACATCCAGTTACAGACCAGATACAACAACCTGAATACAGAGAACATCCAATTACAGACCAGATACAACAACCTGAATACAGAGAACATCCAATTACAGACCAGATACAACAAACTGACCGCTGAATATGACCAGCTACAGGTGAAGAAGGATAAATGACAGAGGCTGATGTCTAATCTGAGTATGTGATTTCTCAATTTCACATCTTCATATCAGAGTATCACATTATTTCCATATTACAAAAATTATATTACAAAAAGACAAACTGCTTCAGGTCTTATTGATTAATTAAATATGTATTGTATTGAATTCAATATGTAAGTATTTTAATAATAATTTTTACTGGATCACAAATTAAAATAAAAGCTGGAGTGAAAGCAGAAAGACCTGCAAAGAGAACAAAGCTGATCTGGTGATCATCAACAGCAGAGAGGAACAGGTGAGTCAGAGCCCTCTAGTGGCGGTGAGAGGAACAGAACAACTAAGAACAACTTTTAAAGAAACATCTCTGTATTAAAACATTTATAATAATAAAGCTTTGATTCCATTATGATGTTGTGAATGGGAGTGTATTTGAAATTTGGATGGACCAACCAAGGTACACATCTGTCTGAGGTATGGTTCTGCAGGTCCTCCGCCCATGCTGGGAACCTCATAATGGGAACATCAAGTGGTCCTCATGTCCTAAAGCTCAGAGATCTGGCAGCGGTACCTACATGTGAGCCTCCTTTGGCTGAAACCTGGCCCTCATCCGGTGGGCCCACATCTCTCAGACACCTGGTCCATCCACGTTGGGCCGGATGAAAATGAGAAACGTGGGCCAGAATCACTTTGCTCTTTGGGTAACTCCGTCACCTGATAATCTATTTACCATCGTGGCGGCATATGTGCGCGTTACGAACCCAAACACATGAGACCGAAAACCACATCAGGACATCAACTTGATTAAAATAAACATAATAAATTAATGAAATAAAAAAAAAACCTCAGGACGTGCAGATCTGAGGGTTACCATGCATACCAATAACTGATGGCGTAAACATAAGCAGGGGCACGGCAATGGTGCGGAGCACAAGAGAACAGCACCACCAAAAGGGCAAAAGCTGCATTGTTCAAGTCAGGATTAAGGTCAATTCTATTTTCCAAATTGCCCCATATAGACAGTGATAGATTGCTCCCTGTCCTGGGTGTATCTGCCCAGTGCCCCAAACCTTCTGCCCTGGATGTGCATGGGGAACCCCCGCCCCCTCCCCCACCCCTGACCCTAGTAGCACTTAAAGCAGAAGATAATGGATGGATGGAAAATATGGTGTGGTACAGTGGGTGGTATCTGCCCCCTTCAACCCGCTGCCCCAGCATGCAACAGCGCCACCACAGCGATCGTCCTGCAGATTTGCAAAATTCCAAGCAACGAATCGCAGAGTGATCGAGAGACACCCCGTTACCTGGCCCCCGATACCACCAGCTGGCACGTTCTGCAGGAAACACACCCCTCCAGTCTGTTCTGAAGTGCTGAGTGTTCGGCTTCCTGAGGCGAAGGCGACATTTCCTCCGTGTGGTCACGTTTGTCACAAGCTGAGCCTGCAGCGCAATACGAACGCTTCAATGTGACCCTTTTGTGGCGTCTATCTGGTTGCTGTTTTAAGAAATACAAAGGTACACGTTAGAAAACCGTGTGATGTAAAAACAATTTACAAAACTAACTTCCACAGAGCGACAATGATGTTCAATTAAAAAGATTTCTCTGTTCTATCAACAGAGAATAGGGCGGCACAGTGGCTTAGTGGTTTGGCATGTTCTCCTCTCAGCGCTAGGGTTCAAATCCCAATCTGGGTGGAGTTTCCATGTTCTCCCCGTGTCTGCGTGGGTTTCCTCCGGGTTCTCCGGTTTCCTCCACAGTCCAAAAACATGGATCAAGTCAATTGAGTTCTCCAAATTGCCCCATATAGAGTGTGTGTGTGTGAGTGAGTGTGTGTTCAGAGATAGATTGGCACCCTGTCCTGGGTCTATCTGCCCAATGCCCCAAACGTTCTCCCCTGGATGGGCATGGGGAACCCCCCCACCGTGACCCTAATAGAGGATAAAGTGGAAGATGGGTAGATATTCCTCTGCATAATGTACATTAATTACAACTAACCCTCGTTTCAAGAGAACAATACACTTTTCAAACATCTGATAATGAATTCAGACCTAATCTGCTCTTTAAACCACAAGTTCGCCTTATTCAGCCATTCAAAGGGGTCATTTCCTCTTTTTCTGTGACTATTTTTATCACGAACTGAGCCTCAAACTCAATACAAGCCTTTGTCCGTGTCTTTTTGTCTCGTCTCTTTGCGGCTGGCATTATAAAATAAATATATATATATATATATATTCATAAAAGATCAAACCAAAGATAAGAACTCCATTCCCGTCAGATTCCCATCAGTTCTTCAGGTTTGGATGCTCACCCTCACCACGCAGAATGTTGGCAGTGTTCTTGACTTCTTTCCATGACATCACAACACCTATTTATCATCAGCCCAAGCGCAGACGCTCTTACATCCGGACGCCGTGGAGACGAGAGACGGTCGCTGCCTGAAGGTCAAGAACACCGAGGAACATGAGCGACAACGTTTATATGAACTACGACAACAGCACAGGTGAGAAGAACTGTACCGGTTCAGAGGACTGGGGTTCTGAAGACATTTATATGAATGAATATGAAGAGACACGCAAGACCAGCAACCACCAGAGGAACCCATGTGACCAGAACGGAACGACCAGATCAGGTACGGACTTGTTGTTCACAAGACTCGTTGGTTCTTATCGTCCATCTATTTATTATCTTCCACTTTATCCTCACGGGTCATGGGTGGGGCGGGGGGGGGGGGGGGGCTCTCCATGCCTATCCATTTGGGCGCTGGTCAGATACACCCAGGACAGGAAGCCAATCTATCACTGGGCAAACATTCACTCACACACGCACACTCTATATGGGGCAATTTGGAGAATTCAATTGACCTTGGCGGCACAGTGGCTTAGTGGTTTAGCACGTTTGCCTCTCAGCGCTAGGGATTCCCGGTTCGAATCCCCATCTGTGTGGAGTTTCCATGTTCTTCCCGTGTCCGCGTGGGTTTCCTCCGGGTTCTCCGGTTTCCCCCCACAGTCCAAAAACATGGATCAAGTCAATTGAGTTCTCAAAAATTGCCCCACATAGAGTGTGTCTGTGTGAGTGAGTGTGTGCCCAGCGATGGATTGGCGCCCTGTCCTGGGTCTATCTGCCCAGCGCCCGAGACGTTCTTCCCTGGATGGGCATGGGGAACCCCACCACGACCCTAATAGAGGATAAAGCTGAAGATAATGAATGAATGAATTGACCTTGATCCATGTTTTTGAACTGTGGGAAAAAAACGGGCAGCACAGTGGCTTAGTGGTTTAGCATGTTCTCCTCTCAGCGCAAGGGATTTCTGGTTTGAAACCCAATCGAGGTGGAGTTTAATGTTCTCCCGTGTCCGCGAGGGTTTCCTCCGGGTTCTCCGTTTTCCTCCCACAGTCCAAAAACATGGATCAAGGTCCATTGAATTCTCCAAATTGCCCCATATAGAGTGTGTGTGAGTGAGTGTGTGCCCAGTGGTAGATTGGCGTCCTGACATGACACGGACAGTTTGTCGGCGTTGTGCGCTGGTGCGGTACGTTTGTGGAAACATTTAGAATGTGCTGACGCTGACTCAGCAGAATCCTCCACATGGAGAACCAGAGCTCCTAAAGAACCCACAACACCACAATTCATCTGCAAAAAGTTCTCTACTATTTGAACTAAACCTACGATGTTTTTAGGAGTTAACGTCAATCCTCCGCTCCCGAGACGTGGAATCAGACAGAACTAATCCATCACTGATCACTGAGCGTGTGCAGTCATCCCTCACATGGTTACGTTTCAGAGAGCCCGCCATGACGCGCCGTTCTAATAAGTGTATTATTTCTATGTTTAAGGCTTTGTAAGCCCCGCCCACTAGTATAAAAACACTTCATATGCTATTAAAGACTTTCTAAACTCTTAAACTGACGCAATTTACATTTACATTTACATTTGGTCATTTAGCAGGCGCTCAGGGTTCATCACAGCGCCCCCTGGAGCAATGAGGGGTAAGGGCCTCGCTCAAGGACCCACACTGGTAACTGCAGTGGACCTGGGATTTGAACCCACAACCTTCAGATTGATAACCCAATGCCCTAACCACTGAAATACTGCCCCCATTTTACCACCCCAAATTAATAAGAACATCTGCTAAATGACCAAATGTAAATGTAATGTAAATGTAATATTAGGGCCATTAGTCAAAAATAATTCACGCCCACCAGGTAGCATACAGATGTGGGACACCACTAGCTGGGATATGGCACAACAGGCCAGTGCTGGCAAACTGTATGCGAGCCATTTGAATAATTAATATGGCTGCTCTGGTTCACATCTTGTAAGGATTTGGTGGCGTTACCAACATCTGATGCATTTGTGACCCACATGACCCAACTGGGATCAGGACGCCCAAGTGCCGTCAATCCATGTGACGTGGGCCAGTTGAAAAAATGAGTGACATGGGCCGGATGCAGCCGGATGCGGCCCAAAACCATTTTTCTCTCTGGGATGAATGTACCACTTTCCCTGAAGTCTTAGCCATGGAGCTACTATGGAGCAGAACATCAGGCCTGCTCAGAAAATCACTTAGATAACCATAAATCTAAATTAAACACGGAAACCCTACTTATTGGGACATGATGCCTAAAATCATTAATGTTAATGATTCATATGATGCTTCACAGATATTGTATCTCTGTCTATTTTGCTCCAGAACCTGATTGTTTCAGCAGCAGATGTTCCAGGCTGATCATAGTCTTTCTGGTGCTGCTGCTCGCTGTTCTACTGGTGTCCATCGTACTGCTGTGGATCAAATACATCGCCGTGACGAACGAAAACGTCCAGTTACAGACCACATACAACAACCTGAATACTGAAAACGTCCAGTTACAGACCAGATACACGGACCTGACCAATAGAAACAACCAGCTACAGTCCAGATTCAATGTCCTAACCTCTGAAAATGTCCAATTACAGGAGAAGAGAGATGAATTACAGAAGCTGATACCCAAACTGAGTATGTGATTTATTCATTTTTTGCTCTCATACCGTTTTACATATGTCACAATGAATGCCGGGTCTGTGGATCAGTTTAATTTAATATAAAAGTAAGACACATTAATTTCTCTTTGATATCAGGAAGACTCATAGTATTCATTCATTCAATATCCTCCACTTTATCCTTTACTAGGGTTGGGGGGGGGGTACGTTTCAGGCACTGGGCAGATACACCCAGGACAGGATGCCAATCTATCTCTGGACACACACTCTCTCACACACACACACTCTATATGGGGCAATTTGGAGAACTCAATTGACCTTGATCCATGTTTTTGGACTGTGGGAGGAAACCAGAGAACCCGGAGGAAACCCTCGCGGACACGGGGAGAACATTAAACTCCACCCAGATTGGGATTCGAACCGGGAATCCCCAGCGCTGAGAGGAGAACATGCCAAGCACTAAGCCTCTGTGCCGTCTCGACTCATAGTACCTTTTTTTGAAAATTCAATAATGAATTTAGAAAAC
>JAFMOD010001636.1:0-11840 GCA_019802435.1 Corydoras maculifer
ATCCACACTACTGCTTTTTAACCCAAACACATGATTTTTCAAACGTATTCTCAGTGGATGATCACATTTTTAGGTACAGCTAATAATAGCAGTCCTGTTCAATGTGCACTCGTGATAAGATTACAGAAGTAATAGGATTCCGTGCTCATGGCCCACACTCTCTGTTTACAGAATGGTGAAGCGCATAATAAGCTGAAGATTAGCGGCTAACACAATATGCCATACATATGCAGAATAGTGAACACACACATAAAACCTACCTGAAACACTCACTGTGACACTACTGGAAGAGGAAGACCTGGCAGGACGCAGGCCCCACACAGCTGTCTTACTGACAGTAGCTTAGAAAAAATAGATCATCTTTAGTGTGCCACTAACACTAACAAAGAGATGAAGTTCCACCATACATGTAGAGTGTATAAACAAAATATATGACAGATGTAGTGGATATATTGCTTTGTGTGAGTAGAATGTGCTAAAGCTGGAATGCTGTTCATTGCTGCTAAAGCTGTGAGCATGCAAAAACTTTTGCAAAGGTGTATGTGTCTGCGGGTGGAGAGGAAGAGAGAGGGAGAGAGAGATGAAAGTCTGGGTTTATTACATCAGGCAAAGGCAAGCTCCAATAAAACCTTTATCTGTGGCAGCCAGATCCACAGCTGCATACACTGACCACACCACTGCTGGCACAAGGGCAAAGCACAACCCTGACCTGTACTTTACACAATGTGTATGCACGCACACACGCACGCACGCACACACACACACACACACACACACACACACACACACACGTAACCCACTCATGTAACCCACTTATTCATATTATTTCCATTCCATTTTTTGGTATATATTCAGTGGATGGGTCTAATTTAAGGACAATGTGGGTTGCCCTTTATGTTACTATGCTGAAGAGCTCAGTATTGTGAATATTTGAATTTTTTCTTTCTAAGCTTTCTAAGATTCTCGTATTTCTTTGACATATGGTACAGATTTACTGTCATGGTTAGTATAAATAAAGAAAAATTAAGCTGACCATCATGTTTTCATTAATGATATGAGTACGAGTACGAGTTTATAGGAACTTAAACAGGAAAGTTTTTTATAATCTGTTCATAGTTTTTTAATGATATTATTGCAGTAATGCAGCGATGGATTGGCGCCCTTTCCTGGGTCTATCTGCCCAGCGCCCAAAAAGTTCTCCCCTGGATGGGCATGGGGAACCCAACCGCGACCCTAATAGAGGATAAAGCAGGAGATAATGAATGAATGAATGAATGAATGAAGGATATTGCAGTAATGATATTATAAAACACATTTAGGTAAAACAATGACTGATCTGTGATTTAAGTAAAACAGAACCATGCAGAACTGTGATGTTACTGATGAATGTCTCTCGGCACATCTCTCTGACTCAGCACTCATGTTTGTTTCCAAACATTCAATCAGTCAGCACTAATGGCTACCGAGCAGCATGCTAATCTTTTATTGACTGGCTAATTAGAAAACATCATGCAAATGGTGAAGCAATTGCGCCTTAATTGCAGTGTGATTGGATAAGCTGGGTGAAACTAGCAGCAGAGGGCAGGGGTGAAGGAGGTGGCCAGATATCTCAGCCAAATGTAGTAGAGCCAGAAGATTTAGAGTACGTTGGAAGAAAAACCATAAAGATAACACCCTAACTATTAGTGGTCAGACCGATAGCGGTGTTAATAACAGGTGAATTACAAGGATCAAAGCATAATAATGATTTTCCGGACTTAAAAGTATATTTAGAGGAGTTGCTCGTCGTCTCATACAATAGAGAATAATTGCAAAATGTTGTATGCCGCACAGACAGCAAACCTGTACATCATTAACCTATAACTTTGCAAATAATAGTTCTTAACTGTAACAAAATTCCACCAGCCATTTTATTAGTTTTACACTTACTGACTGCATTTTAAGTTCCACTGATTGTATAGATTAACTTTGTAGTTCTATAATTACAGACTGTAGTCCATCTGTTCCTCTGCATATTTTTTAGTCCACTTTATCATGTTCTCCATTTTTCAGGACCCCTACAGAGGAGGTATTAGGGTGGTGGATTCTCGGTACTGCAGTGATACAAACATGGTGGTGGTGTGTTAGTGTGTGTTGTGCTGGTATGAGTGGATCAGCTACAGCAGTGCTGCTGAACAGACAAAAGTACACCAATTAAAACATACAGGTGTCTGATCCACTAATATATCATCTACCACCCTAATAATACCTGCTCTGTGGGCGTCCTGATCATCATAGAACAGCGTAAAAGAAACTAAGATGTACATAGAGAAACCGATGGACTTAAGAATTTAATTGTAGAACTAAAAAGAACATCTATCTGGTAAGTGGAGAAACAATGAACAGTACCTCATAAAACAGCCAGTGAGAGTAGTGCAAAAAGTGCACAAAGCAAGGTCCATGATTGGGTGAGTTTAGACTAACATACCTACATGGGAGATAAAAGTGAAAATTAAAGAGCAAATAAAGCAGAATGTATATGTATATTTAACACCATGTAGTAATGTGCATGGAAAGATCTGCATATGTTTGGCAGCTCTGGTTATACCTGCATATGCACAAGCCTGAAGGATAACTTAAGAAATAATTTCTTATTTCTTGTTATAACACAATTTATTTCTTGCTTGTTCTGATAGGTTCAAAGCAATTATCCCAAGTCTCCACAGGCATTAAAGCTGTAGTAATGTGACACAAGAATATGGCCACATACAATTATTTAACTAATCTACACTAAAGGGTACATTAAAGTTTTAAATAATATAAGCATATTACAGCACAACAGTAATGATAAAAATGACAGACTGCAATGCCATACTCCACTATGACATACAGTATGAGTCAGACTCTAATGGTACCTAAGTGACTTTGGAAATTGGCTGCATAGAAATTTTTTTATGAAAATACACCTGACGATTAAATTACCCCATAAAAAAGTGCATTAATTTTGTTTCAGCTGAAACAAAAGTGCTGTTTTTCAATGTGAGAAAATAAATCCATAAGAATTACATCCACCAATCCATTACATACAACAAGATGGATGAGAAAGGACTTTGTTATGTTCATGTTTGCATTAGTAGATCAGCTCACTTATTCAGATATGACCTGAATGTTGATGAGCTTAAAAATAGCAGACAGACTCACCCCACAACCAAGACCATCTTTCAGTTCACACTGCACCCTCCGGCACTCATCCTCAACCAGCAGACCGGCCCCACAGCCTGGAGCGGGACACAGAACTCCCCCCATCTGCAGCAAACACTCTTCGGCTGCATAGTGCTGGTAGCGCTCATACTGAAAGAGACACAGTGACAGCTTTGAGAACATTTTAATGCCTGGCTCAGATGGACAGCCTGCATTATTCCACTGCAATTCACAATAACATGAAAGTAATGCATGATGCATTCATGTGTAGTCACTGCATGTGATCTAAATATGATTTCCAGATGGATCATCTTGTCTTGTATTTTTAACTGAATTGAATAGAGATGTACTATAAAATCCATGCTTTGATTTGTTCATCTGCATGAGGGTAATCCCTGCTGTCCAAAAAGAGACAGTACTGCTAATTGTCTCTCTTCTCACCAACACAGCTGCAGGATCCGCAGGCTTTTAACCTCTTCCAGCTCACATTGCCTTCCCTAACTCACCAAGGTCAATTGTGCCTGAACATAGAGTGCAAGGCCAGAATCAAGGCTGCTGATTTTGCATGAGGTTTAGACAAAGGGTCTTCAACAGTACGGTGCTACTTCATCTGACTGCTTTAATATCCATGTTAAGTATACTGTTTAACCCTTTTCATTTTCTATCCCACAAAATCAATAAAAACCGTTCTGAGGTACTGATAAAAAAAGTTTATGCTTTAAGGCTTAGAGCTCAAAAACAAATGCGAACATAATGTCCAGGGAAATAAGAGTGACAGAGACACAATATAAAAAATACTAAAGATTTCCCACAATGTGTTAAAGCCAAAACAGCGCTATGCTAGACGATAGTGCTTAACCTGTTTGCTTTGTAAACACTGCTGAAAATCAACAAATCCTCACAGTGCAGGACAGACTCAAGCAGTAAATAATGGCATTAGGGTGTGAGGGTGATGTTGGGTGTGAATGACGGCGAGGTCGTGGAGAGGAGACAGGGAAGGCAGCATGAAGAGGACATATTGAGTGGCATGCGTGAAAAGCAGATGAGCCAATTAAGGTGCTACTAGATTGAACAAGCTGTCGATATTGTTCTCTAAGGGATAAAAGATGCGTGTATATACATTCAGAGCATGGTGTTCACTACTCACCTGCTCATCTCCCAGGACTCGAAAATGATGCACCTCTTTAATAAGAGAGTCAGGACAGCCAGCTTTAAAATCAAGAACAAGGCAGTAAATAAAAGACTTAGATTTAAAAAAGAAAAAACACTTAGGTGTCCTAAATTTGAAACGTTGCCCTATGTCATTCCGCCAATCATAGCACAGAGTCTTTCTCTCTTTTATACATACATGTGAAGAAGTAATATTTAGACCAGAGCAAAGGAGCGATGTGGACTAGGCCATGATTCAAATTAATATATTGATTCATTTATTCATTTTTGTATTCACGTGATTAATATATTAGGTATATTTGTTGTTAGGTAAGTTTGACCTTTTCTCATTACTCAGTAGGTATTGTACACTTTTCATCTTCACAAGCTGTCACCTTAAACAGCAAATAAAAAAATAAAATGTGTTCATTATATGTGTATAAGAGTTTTTGGAATATAAAACCCTGCAGCCTTATAAGAAACAGCAACAAATCCTAAAAAATGTATCCTGAGGCCTGAATGATGGCAGTTTATTTCACTCTTGTACTTGGAACAGAGGTAGTAATAAAGATTTTTTTAAATACTTTACTTAATAATTTTTTAGATGTATTGTAAAAACTGAAATTAAAAAGTTATAGTGCTTTCTCTAGTTAACCTGAATAATATTAGGGAGTTGAGCAAATAATCAAATAGTAGCTCTTACTCTGAGACCATCATGTTGAATATGTTGGTCCTTGAGCAAGGCTTTTAAGCCTGTTCTGCTCGAGGGAGCCATATCTTGGCTGTGCTTAACAAAGTTAAAAATGCAAACAAGGAACTGCATTGTACATAGCAGGGGTGTTTTTAGGGTTTTGAAACATCAGGGGCTTTAGCCCAGATCCCTTATTCCCCCCTCTGTCCTCTTTAAAAATTGCCCATTCAGGAGTGTATTTATCCATTTCCAAACTGTTGTTACATTCATTTTGTTTGATCATTCATTAGTTATATTAGTTATAAATTAAATAACATATGAAATATGTCTGTCAGCAGTGGATAGCACATTCAGTTCTAATAAATGATGGTTTTGGCAGAAAATTTTTAAATAAACGAACCTGAGCATGAATTAGTTTTAGTGTTTTACGAGTCAGTCGCAGATGAGACAGTTTTAACAAGGTTTTGATTTGAAATACCGTAAGTTTGCCACAGTTTGCGCCTTCAGAAAAAATCTGGCGGTTTACGCAAGCAGGGAAGCTGCTCTTAACAGCCAACATACAGTTATTACGGTAACTTTACTCCCGATACTGGCGAAACAAACAGCTGACGGTGACTCCATCATACGGTCCCGCTGCTGGAGAAGAGACGGCCAGAGAAAGCTGCTCTCATTTGATCCGGGTCTACTGACAAAACATCCGGTGCTATAACCCCGAAAGCCCAGGTTTAACGCCCCTGGTACACAGCACCTATCTAAATATATCAGAATATAAAGGTATTTTATGATTAGTTTCACTTTCGTTTATGGCACAGTATTTTGAATTACTATGAACATGAGCTGTGCAATGATTTTTTTACCCTTTTCTCAGTTTCCCCCATTTTACACAATTAACACTGCGTGAGTGGAGGTGAGTGGAGTCTTAATCAACCCGGAGCATCTGCAGTGTTGGTATTTTAAAAGACAGCTGTTATGCAGCTGTTTTAAACATGACCACCATAATAAAGCAGTGTTCTAATGAAGCTTTCTCAGCTGTTTACCAAGGACATTATTTATTTTGAGAGTAATCATTTTCTGCAATAAATTAACATGATGTAAAAAAAGATATTAGAAATATATCACTTATTTTGAATGATCTTTAGTTTTGTGCTTATTTTAGAGCTTTTTTTTTAATCCGGTAGGAAATCTAAAAAAAAATAAAATAAAACCTTTTACACTTTAACACTAACTGTACAAGATAAGCTACTGTCTCTAACTTTAAATCTACAAAACTCCAGCAGTACTGCTGTGTCTCATCCATTTTTATCACACTAACACATCACAGTTTCAGTTTCTGTGCTTAGAATGATCACAGTATCTGCTTGCTGGTGGTCCTTACCAATGAAGAATGTAAAATTATAGTAACAGATAGAAAATCAGTACTTCAATGTTATATGATGTAGATATAAACAATGTAGAAAAAAAGGCGGAGGTTTCAAGGGTGATTATTAGGATTACAATGTTTTTAAACACTTAAAGCTAATACATTACCAATACAAACAATAAATCACTGGACAATAACCATTCATCAAGAAGTACTGACTGCCATGTTATTTCCTTCACGGTTATTTGAGCAAAATTATAGTAAAAATTTAAGGGTTACACAAAGAAGTCTAAATACTTATTAACATCAAATGAATCAATCAATTTATACCTTAAAATTAATGTCAATGATCACATTTGACAACCTTATAGAGATCATGCTAATAGACCGAGATAATCATTTACTTAAAATACTTTTACTTTCAATAATTATACTTAAGATTAGCTTAGTATAACTTAGGTTCCATTTTACATCAGTTTTATATTTTATGATGGGTGTATATTTTGAATTAAAAATAAAAAGGATAACCAATATTTTCTGTTGCTCAATGATGAACTGATATGAAAACATGAATTTTATGTTTAAAACTTCATTTTGGAGATACACGAATGGTAAGAAAAGACAAGCGATAATTAGATGTCTGTCTGAATATAATATAAATACTATGAAAAAAAAGCAATGCATACAAACACCGCATGTTCAGATCACTGGTACACCGTCCATCTACACTCACATCTGGACAAAAGAATAAGAGCAACAAACAGAGGTTAACATAAAGCTGAAGAATTTTGTACAATTTTGCCTTTAGAACTGAGCTGATAAGACCTATTTGAGATGAAGTACACGTGTTAGCCTACAGACCTTAATATATCTACTCCATCCAATTTTATTTTAAAACCCAGGGCCAACAGGAATGGCTGCCTTCCTAATGATTAACAGACTTCGTTTCTGATGTCTCAACACATTAACACACTCCAGCACTATCAGTAAAAACACACTGTGAATATTCACCACCTGCTCAGAGGATGAGAAGCTACATCTTCATATCTTAGGTGTTAATTAATCAAGTGTGGCCACCTGGCATCAAAATTATTCTTGACAGCAATGACCAGTCACTTGATATGTCTGCAGCTGTGAGTATGAGTTTATGAAGGATAACAAAGGTTACACCACAACACCCAAAACCCACTTGAGGCTTGTGCATGCTAATGTTGCTAATCTTCCTCAAGGGTTGCTTATGCAAACACAACTCACTTTTATTATGCAAATAGCGACAATGCACACTAATCGGACTGGACGCGCCGGAGGGACTCTGCAAGCAAATATTTAACCAGGCAAAGAGAGAAAAGCCTCAAATTCTTCAACAAGTAATTAAAAACAGCTAAGCAGAAAGAACCAGTATAATGTTGCCATGGTGATAAAGAGGACAGCATTTAAAGTTTGAAAGACAGGTACATAGAACAAGACATAGCACAAACTACATTTTCTTAATAAATGAAATAAGTTTAAATCTAAATCTTAAACATTTTAATTGAAATCTTAAGTCTAAATAAGTTTTCTAAATAACTTTTGTTGGATTTGTGGCGTTGCAGTCCTGCTGGATGGACTCACTGGACTTATATAGTTTTATCAATTGTTGAATGCGGACACCTGATCACTACACAATCTGTACATGGCTGTCCTACACTCTTAATTCTGCCAGGTTGCTCAAAAAGGATGAGTCCCCCCCCCACAAAACAACACAACAGGGTGTTTTTTCTTGCCACTGTCGCTTCAGCTTGCTCTTTGGGGGTTCATGGTAAAGCTGCTTTGTCACAATGTACTGTTGTAAAAAGCACTATATAAATAAATTAATTAAACTTGGGCCACTTAATACAAAATTTAATCAATATATAAGCTAAGAAATCTGTAATTTGATCATTGAAAAACCCAAGGAGAACCACTTAGTGTTCTTGATGACAAATTTTAATCTGTTTTTTATATATAAACACATTCAGACATTTATTTCTGTAACGTCATTTTATAATTTAAATTTTAAAAGATTTTAAATAGATTTAGAATTAAAGTTACCAGTAACCAGTGAAACTACTAGTCAAAAACCTTACAGAGCCATGTGTCTTTAACAATTTCAGTATTATTTTGCCTCTGTCTCAACTTCTTTGGAGCCTGTAAAAGGCATTGATTTCTAACTATTTTTTTTTAATTTGATAAATGAAATCATTGTTGTAATTCCTTTTGTCCGTAATATAAGGTTTAAGTTTTTATTGTATTTTTAGAGTGTCACACCTTTTCTAAAACTTTGTAATAGAAAAAGAACTTCCTAAAATAAGTTAAAATACTTAATCATTTTCCCCTCGTATCTTATTATTTTCCACTTAATCCTACATTGGGGGTCATGAGGGGTCTCACATACAATTTCAGGAGAGGACATTTTGGGTGCTATGTAGACACCCAAGATACTCACTTACACAGACACACACATTATATAAGTGTAATTTAGAGCCACCATTTCACCTTGAATCCATGTTTTTGGAATGTGGGAAGAAACCAGAAAACCCACAGAAAACCCATGCAGACACAGGGAAAACATGAAAACTCAAACCTGGGGGGGGTTTCAAACCTGCATCCTCATCACTGAGAGGCCGATGCTTTTAACACCACACCACGTACCGCACCTCATTTTTTATCAAATCATATATCATATCAAATGCTTATATTGTAATAACACTTGTAATAAAACACTTGTGGTACATTTTCCATTTGCTCGGTGGCTAGTTCTGTTTTTAGTCTGTAGCTTAATTTTAGATTTAAAAAAAAACAAGCTCAGACTCTTTCTAAACAATTCTCAATATGTAACATTTGCAAATCTACCAATATAAAAAAACTAAACTGTGTACAGCAACATATGTTAAAGCATCAAATGTATCACTAGTACTAGAAAATCTAAATGGCAGGTAAGTTTTGTCATTTGAACAGAATACAGAATATTTTTTTGTTTGTTAAAAATAGCTACACAATACATTACAATGAGAGATGTGTACTGTATAGTGTATAATGTGTAGTCCTGTGAATTCCACAGTTAATTGATGAAATATTAAAAGTAAGAAATGTAAACACAAAACACAAACAATTACCAAAGTGAGCTAAAGTGACATTCAGTCTTGTGAGATACAAAAAAGCAACATAAAAGAATTCCCAGTTCGAATCCCCATCTGGGTGGAGTTTCCATGTTCTCCCCGTGTCCGCGTGGGTTTCCTCCAGGTTCTCCGGTTTCCTCCCACAGTCCAAAAACATGGATCAAGTCAATTGATCCATGTTTTTGGACTTGCCCCATATAGTGTGTGTATGTGTGCGTGTCTGTGTGAGTGTGTGCCCAGCGATAGATTGGCGCCCTGTCCTGGGTGTATCTGCCCAGCGCCCGAAATGTTCTCCCCTGGATGGGCATGGGGAGCCCCCCCGCCACCCTAGTATAGGACAAAGCGGAAGATAATGAATGAATGAATGAATGAATGAATACTTTAGGTATATGTCTTCCTTTTCTTTTCTTTTGTTGCTCTTTTTATGTTGTTATGATGGATGTGTGCACCTTATAATGACCTTCAAACACCTCTACCTTATGTGCTTTTGAAGTAGTTTATTCATACCATAGGGTTGTTTCCTCTGAATACCAGAACCATGCATCCTTTACACCTTCCTACTCTCTGGGCTCCTCAGTGCCAAAAGAACATTAAAACATGGCAAACAGAGAGACAGCCATGGTAAAAATAGCAATAAAAGAAGATAAATGTGTGGAACAAAAGGTATAGAGACAGACAGAAGGGAAAAAAGGAAGAGACCTGCCAAGAAGAGTCAGCTTCACTTAGCGCTACATGAAGAACGATCATTGAAAGCAATCAACTCAATGAATTAACTCACTCAATTACCTCTTCTAATAAAAGTTGTTAAGGCACACTTTAGCCATGTGGGTATTGATCCCTCACTGCTACAGCTGCATGCTCATAGGTTGCACAATGAAGCCTAATAAGACCTTAGAGCACCAGGCTTTAGGGACAGTTCCCCTTTCTACAACATTAAAAGCTCTGGACTGGTAAAAGCTGCAAACATGACACAATGCAAAAATGTAAAAGTAAGATGAATAAAGTCACAATGGAACAACACGGAAACACCAGTAACTCCTGAATAGTTAGTAGAAGATGGCAGACTTGCACAAATGCATTCTCTAATTTATTTATCCAAGAGCTTTTTCCTGTATGGTTAACTAATGCATTTAGTTTCCATCCTAAAGCTATGATGTACAGTGGATAGTGTGTTTTCTAACAACTACCTTTAAGAAAACCAGACAAAATTCCCTATGTTAAATTACCTACAATTATAAATTGTATTGTATTTGTAATTATAAACAAAGCAATTATAAATTTGTATCATGGATGAACAGGTCTAAGCCGAAGTACCATTACTGCGGCAAATGCAGCAAGAACAAAGAGATATATAAATAGAGTAACATTTCATACTTTACAATATAGTTAGCATTTTATGTATATTGGCTTTTATGTATATTTGTCATTTCAAACATTTAAAGTCAATATTATGTAGATACTTCAGGTTGACTTACTGCCAGCAATTGGATCTCATTGATTTCCCTTCCATTTGTTAAGTACCTTTCATGCCATAGTAGGAGCTGCCCTTTTCATACATTTTCCAAATTTTCTTCTTACAGATCTGATTAAAAATTTTTTAAAGACATACAGGAAAATTTTGATGGAAATTTAGTAATACAGATGGATATGGATATATACATATATACATATATATATAAAAAAATAATATATATATATATATATATATATATATATATTATTTTTTTAGCAAGCTTTTATTTATCACATTATATTTACCCATGTTATTTAAGGTTCATGGGTAGAAAACAAATTTTATTCATACTGCAATTCTATAAAACATAACCTTTTTCTAACATTTTTTCTATCATTACAATTAGACATAGAATCATTTCCTCCATGAGCCATGATGGACACTATTTAAGGAGTACTGGGTAGAATCTGGCCATGGTCGAATGCAGATACTGCAAAAGTGATGAAAGGTTATGTAAGATTTGCTGTTTAGAGTTCAGTCAAGTCCTTTGTGTTTCACTTGTCATATAGTCTTTTTGTTTACTTGTATTTTTATATGTGACATGTTTATTGCTATTTAATAACTCTAGAAATACTACTGAACTGTAATTATCATGTACTAAATTATTTTAATTAAGCCATTTGATATTAACAAAGTCAAAGTTAAACATATTTAGTTGTTTAGCACTGTTTACTGCTACCTCTACAGTTGTCTACAGGAAATATATTTTGACATTATATTTTTTGTGGATATAATATATTTAATGTAATTCTCTACAAAACTCTATATATTAATCTGAAAAAATGCTATGAATTTAAATGTGAAGACATT
>JAFMOD010001636.1:11882-28857 GCA_019802435.1 Corydoras maculifer
TCATGTACTAAATTATTTTAATTAAGCCATTTGATATTAACAAAGTCAAAGTTAAACATATTTAGTTGTTTAGCACTGTTTACTGCTACCTCTACAGTTGTCTACAGGAAATATATTTTGACATTATATTTTTTGTGGATATAATATATTTAATGTAATTCTCTACAAAACTCTATATATTAATCTGAAAAAATGCTATGAATTTAAATGTGAAGACATTCGTTACCTGTATAGAATATAAGCTTTCAGACAGAAAATATGTAAACTATACCACATGTACATATGTGCATAAGTCCTAAAAAATAGACGAAATGTGTATTAAATAAGAAGCTGATTTATTAGTGCACCTATTTTTATAAATATAAGTAAGATATCTATATATACTAGACATTAAAAAAAACACTTATAAAAAATAATTAATTTACAATTACAGCAGCAGAAGTTGACACCACAGCACTTTAAGTCACATTCATTTCACTCTTACTAGTACATAAAAACAAGAATTTTCCTAAGCATTTAAAAACAATGATGGGGACATTCCTTTAATATACCTTGGCATAAGGTAGTTCAAGGTAGAACTCAAAATACCACAACATGATTTTTTAAACAATACACTTTATTAATTTATGAGGTAAATATTACTTTATCTATCGTAAACTGCTTTCGCACCTAGGTACTTTCAATACATGTTTTTATGCACTGATCATCAGTAATTTTACTGAGCAGGAACAAATTACCAGTGTGACAGATGGGACATAAGACTGTCAGACTGAACTAATAAAACACAGAGATGATGCTATTATGCATATAATAGACAATAATCCTCCCAGAGTGGACATTGTAGAACTTGTGGTCCATGGTAGGTAGGTGTGGGCTCTTGCTGTATAAGGTCAGAAGTGTGGTTGCTGTTGCTTTAACCATAATAGTTTGGGTCATTTAGCATACTGATGACAAAGTAGTTTTCTGAATATGGCAATAATTTGAACAAATGCACTGAAATTACTTGGAAAAATAGTGCGTTGGTAAGTAATAAGTGGCAATAATAATTATTTTTTGCCTGGGATAATACCATTAGAATCAGAATACTTTATTAATCTCAAAGGGAAATTGTGGAAATTCCTTCGTACATTAAATGCACAGTTTTACCATGTGAATGATTAGGGTGACATGAAGTACACAACAGATTTTTTCAGGTGAAATTCTCTATTAGTTTGATGTGTCAGACACCTACAGGTTTCTCTCCTTCTGCACAGCTTGCACAGTCTACACACTCTGCACAGTCTCAAATTGGATCACTGTCTACCAACCCATTTTCATTATATATATATATATATATATATATATATATATATATATATATATATATATATATATATATATATATATAATTTTTTTTTTGTAATGTTTCATTTATTTGTGTTCCCTTACTTTTACACATTTCAAAAGACCACTAAATTCTTTTGAATCTGACAAAACATTTTGTTATAACAACCATAAATTATAAATTTACTCATATAGTTCACTAGTCTTTTACTCAAGCTATTATATGCTGCATATCTGGAACTTGTTTAAAAAAATAAAAATGAGGACGTTCAAAAACGGCTGGTTAAAAATACTCTTAATGTTGCTGAATAACATTATGATTTTGAAGTGTAAAGTCAGCAGATTTACATTTATATAAAAAAACATATTTATATACATATTTTTAGACATAAAACACACAGCAATGCTTTGAAATGCATCTTTTCAACAGTTTTAATCTCTTAATGTGGGGAATACATTGTCTCTTAGACTATTTGTTAGTTTAATAACAATAATCAATAGAATTCTATTTAATGGCAAGGAGTATCCATGACACAGTTGCATCATAATCAACAGATATATCTGAACTGAATTTTTTCTCAAGAGAGTATAAAGAAAGAAACTAACATTCTGTAAAAAACCACAGTTGATTTATTATTTGTTTTTTTGCATGCCAGAGGAGTCACCATCTGCCATGCCATGCTAAGACAAAATGTCCGCCAAGTTTTGCGGGGAAACATTGACGAAGCATCCCTGCCTCACTGATCACGATCTGGGCACCCTTCTCGGTTCACAGTAATTCCAGCAAATATATAGCCTCTACAGGCCACAGCTGAAAATTTTCCTGCTAGCACAGTCGGTGGGGAAAAAAGCTAACTGGTTGCCAGCTAGAAAGCAAACACTTACATTTTACAAATAACTAAGAACATTTATAAGTGCTTCAAGGCTGCACAAATACAGAAATTCTTGATAACATTTTTACATGGCAGATGATCTTTAAATCACTCTATTTAATATACAAAACATAAAAACACTATTTAGTATGTTTACATTTTATACAAAGTTTTCAGATTTATGATATATCATCCCAATGACCAGTGTAATGACTAAATCAGAGCATTCTGCTTATAAAGGGGTGCATTTGCTCATTGTTGGTGTTAGACAAATGACCTGTGTTTATTCTGGCTTGTTGCGTTGTACACATTTTATTTAGATCCCCTTTACATTGGACTTTACATGTCGTAATCTATTCATAAGTTACATTTACATTACATTTGGTAATTTAGCTGATGCTAAGTAATCCCAAGTAAACCAAGTATCCCAACTTGGTTGGGGTCAGGACACAAGGTTGATACAGCATCCCTGGAGCAAAGAGGGTTAAGGGTCTTACTCAAGGACACACATTGGTAACTTCAGTGGACTACATTCTGAGTTGGCAACACAGAGAATTCTAGTAGACTTCTGTTATGGCGGCGTATTCACGCCTTCCGATTGAAGTATACTTTTGATGAGCAGACTTTTTCAGCCAATTAAAACTTATTACAAAAATACAATTTTACTTTAGCTTTAGTATTAGCTTCAATAACAATAAAAATGGAACTAATTAAAGATTCCATATGTAAGTGTTATTTTCCTAAATAAATTTGCAATTTCATGAGGTTATTGTTGGTTATTTTTATTCTGGCTACACGACAGTAATGGGGAGGGCATAAAGATGTACTTTGTAGTTTTACAATTACAGACTGTAGTACATCTGTTCTCTACTGGTCAGGACCGTCACAGAACAGGTATATTTGGGTGGTGTATTGTTTATTGTCAGTTCTACAGTGAGAATGATGCAGTGAGGGATTGTGAGGGAGTTTTAGTGCAGGAGTGCTGCTGTAGTCTCATTTAAATACCTCAGTGATACTGCTGGGATAGAAATAATGCACCAACCAAATTCCAGCTCTGTGGTGCTAACATTGGGGCCCTGATCATTAGAGAACAGAGTAAAGGGTTCTAACACAGTATTTACTGTAGACCAGAAACAGATGGACTACAAAGTCCATCTTTACAGTAAGTGTAAAGATGCACACAATCACACACACTCTAGGCATATAGACATACAGGCAGACAGACAGACACAATGAGACGCTGAACATTAATGGTCTGAGAATGGTTTGACTGTGCACATTTAGCTGCTTCTGTTGCTTAATTATCAGGCACAGATTTGCTGGCAGGAAGGGGGTGGGATGTATAGTGCCTCCTGTTGGCTGGCCCAGCTGTTTGAGTAATGTTCATAAAATACATTTAGGAAGGAAAGCAGCAGGTCCACAGCATGTCTAAATCTAATCCTACTGGGGTGCAGAACTGCAGTTATAGGCTGGAGTATAAATTCATACAATATTTTGTTGAAACTTATAACGAAACAGCTCTTCACAAAGTGACATTTAGACCATGACATTACAATGATTGACAGACAAAGAGGCAAAGTGTGCACATATTTTCCTTCTGTGATCAGCCAAATCACAGGAATCTGTGTGCCAGCTAGACTGAGTGCAGCTGATGAGTCAAATAAGTCTGAAAGCAGCAATCAAACTTTCGCTCTCCATCCATCTCATCCATACTTTTTTCTTTAAGATATCCCTGATTTTAGCTTAGTTATGATCATCGCAGTGGGGGGTACATTAGCCAAGGGATTGTTAGAACAGCCTACATAGATAACACACTATTCACAGATCTTTTTTTTAATCACTTGTAATTAAATTAATCAAGTTTAAAGTAATGCATCAATTCATCCGTTATCTTTAGCTTTATCCTCTACTAGGGTTGTGGGGGAGGGTTCCCTAAAGTAATGCAGTTTAAGTTAATCATGTTTAACACTTATGTGATGCTACAAACAAATAGTTTCATTGTTACCGTAACAAAATACTAAGACAGGGTTATTTTAGTGATTGATTGCATACATACTAAATTTATATTCATATAGCAGAGCCAGGTGCCAGAAAGCCATGCTACTTTCTCATATGTGACACAAATCTGGCTTTTTAAAGGTGTGTGAACAGAAAAAAAAAATCTGACATTTTAATGTCTAATCTGTGCCACTTCCATCTGTGGTACTGAAATTTGACATGTATGTGATCTGAAGCAACATTACCTCTCTGAACAGCCAAATCAGAATTCATGGGATGTTTGACCTTAATCTAACAAAACTCAAAACGTAATGTTATAGCTGCTAAAAATATAGCTATTAGATTCATTTACAAGCATAATTTTGATTGTGTAATTGCTATTAAAGGACAGTATTTACACAGTGCTTAAAATAAGCAAAACATGAAGTCACCGTTTTAAATGGAACTATTAGGTTTGAAACCTGAATTACAAAATATTTTTGAAGCCTTTTAACAAATTGGAGTGTATCCACCTGCTGAGTCCAACAGACTGCAAAAGACAAAAATCTTATGGGCTCAACCAATACAATTTATCCATCCATTACTTTCCGCTTTATCCTCTACTAGGGTTGCAGGGGGGTTCCCCATGCCCATCCAGGGCAGAACGTTTCGGGCACTGGACAGATACATCCAGGACAGGGCACCAATCTATCGCTTGGCACACTCACTCACTCACTCACACAAACAGACTTTATATGGGGCAATTAAGAGACTTCAATTGACCTTGATCCATGTTTTTGGACTGTGGGAGGACACCAGAGAACCCGGAGGAAACCCACACGGACACGGGGAGAACATGGAAACTCCACCCAGATTGGGATTCGAACCAGGAATTCCTAGTGCTAAGAGGTGAACGTGCTAACCACTAAGCCACCAATTTATATATTGTAAGCAATACAATTTATATTTTTTTAAATACAGAAATGCATATCTACACAACTTGCAAAAAAAATAAGCAACATTAAAATTAATAGAAACATGTGACCATAAAGTATCTATACTGTCTACAACAATCTATACTGTACTACAACATGCCAGAGTTTACTGTCACGTCTAAATGTACCTGTGGTGCGAGAGCGTGATGGGATTGAGATCTGGTAAATGAAAACTCTTGCTATTCACAGGCTCTACCGAATTACACCCAGCCACCACAGTACTCCAAATGGTGGGATGGTATCATTTTTATTCATTCATTCACAATCTTCCACTTAATCCTATATAGGGGTCATGCAGAGGGATTTCATGCAGGGGAAAACGTTTCCGGCGCTGGGCAGATACAACCAGGACAAGATGTCATCTATCGCTGGGCACACTCATAGACACAAACACACACACACACTGGGGCAATTTTGTGCAGCCAATTCACTTTGAATCCATGTTTTTGGGCTGTGGGAGGAAACTGGAGAGCCTGGAGGAAAGCCATGCCAACACGGGGAGAACATGTCGGGGGGCTGAGAGGCAGAAGTGCTAACTGATAAGCCACCATGCCACCCTGAATTCATTTGATATATTTTATAAACTGTATGTAACATATGTTTGGTTTCGCTAAACAAATGTTTGGTAACAAAAATAATCAACTTATTACAAAATCAAAATAACTGCTGCCTAATAACTTGATTACTTGAAAACTAACTTAAAACTAAGATAGAATACATGAATCTAGTTGATGTCATAGTTCTGCTAAAGCTTTGTTTCCATCACAGTCCCTTTCTCCCTGTTTCTATTCTGGAAGAAATCTGCCAGATTCTGGTCATATCACATTATCACATCAAATCAAGACCTGATTGCACCATGTTGTGTTTTTGCCAAGACAATGTGCCTGAATTAGCATTTGAAAGCCCAATCAAAAAGTACTTAAAGAATGTGCAATTATGTAGACAATCAATACCCTCAGCCTTCCCTGGCAGCACCCCTGACATTTCCAATAAAGAACATGAATAAGAAATGAAAAGCATGCCAGCTTTCTACCCCTTGTTCTCTCATCAAACTGTTCCCCAGCCCTGTTTAATTATTGCCAAAAATCAGGCTAAGATAGAGAGAGACGCTAGATTGCGGGCCAAACAATTCATTTGCTGATACAAAACAAGTCAACCAACATTTTCTTAATGATTGTGCTGAACTGCTTTCACATATAAAGGAATAGAACCAATACTGCCACGTTCATGATGGCTTGTAAAACAACACTTTTAATCTCATAAAAAAGGTGTGCCAGCTTCTTAGGACTCCCCAGCAATAAACGAGACAGGTGTTTACCCGATGTTAAATATTAAAGCCAGTTTAACATGAAGCCTATTTACTTATTGACCTTAACTGCTGCTAATCTGCAGTACTAATGAGAAGTGCTGCTGATGAGCATATGGTGATGTCACCTGAAGTCATTGATGTGGAGGCAGACTAACATTCTATTAATTACACTCCTTTAAAATGACCAACATATCAAAAGCACAATTTAAAGCATATCCTATTGTACACTTACATCTACATTAAAATAAGGTATCAAAATCTTAAGTTAAAATAATATGGCTGTGTTTTAGAAGTCTATTTCTTGTACAGTTTTGCTAGGCTTTGCTATATGCCAGAACGAGAGAGAAAGAGATAGAGAGGGCTGGGGGATGTGGGGCCTGGCAGGGGCCAGATAGAAACCCAATGGGCCAGTTAATAATCCCCAGCCAGAGAGGGCTTATTTAAAGAGCCCCTGGTTGTGCAGCAGGCTGATTAAAATCTCATCTGCAGGGGGAAGAGGCCACCGCTGCGTATAGACGCAGAAAAAGATGAGATTATGACTAAAAGCAATAGCCAAAATTTGGTTTTAAAGAAATTCTCACTTTTAGTTAAACTACATTCCTTAGAGATACAGATAAGAAAAAATAAATAAATAAGGCAGTTTAATAACACCAAGGGGCTAACTAATAACCCCTTACAAAGAAAATTTCAGGAAATGTCTAAATGCCTCATCTTGCAATATTGAAAGAACAGAAAGATATTGCAGTTATGGCACAAACAGCAGGTACACATTTACACTACTGAACACCGAATGGGAAGGCCATGTATAATAAGAAACTACCAGTGACACAAAATATAATAACAATTAAAAACTATAATTTGTTAATTCCCTTTAACATTGATTACACAAACATAAAGCCATTAGTTTTAATAATGTACTTCATTCGTTTTGTTTGAGTCTAACCATCTAAATGGTTAGACTAAAAGCAACATAAGACTTAAAGCATTAAAGAAACACTGCTCTGAATAGTTCCCTGTCTCTCCCGGGACACAATGAAGATGGGAGACAGGATTTATCAGACTCAGGAACAGCCTTTATTCAGACATTACCTTCCTCTCTCCCTCAGTTCTACCTTCCTCCCGAGTCGCGTCCGTTCATCCACGCTGCTGCCACATTTCCCAATTAGCACTTTAATTGGTAACAGGCGAGGTCATCAAGATTGCAAAAAGATTTAAAGGAGTCAGGGGAAATCATAGTATGTGAATACAGAAATCACTCCTGATTGAGCATAACCATTAAGTCCTCAACAATATTGTTTGAAAAACTGTTACTAAGATGGACACAGCTATCTGGCCCTAGAAGTTTTATTTTGGGAAGTAATTGCCACCTAACACTGTCCACTGCTGCACCAAACATGCAACCTATAACTGTATAATGCAAACAGTAACATCAGCATATTTGTGCAGAAACTTGAGAGAATTTTCTAAACCTTAATTCAAAAACTAGTGTTGGATGTCTGTAAGGTCATAGACTTGTGATTAAGTAAGCAGCCTTGTGATGTGAAAGTCCTCGGTTCAATTCCCATTCCCAACATATATTATGGCTGAAGTGGAGTTGTCTTGAGCAAAGCACCTAACCCCAATTGCTCCCTGAGCCCTATATACAAACGGGCACATCGTTCCAGACACGTGTGGTCACATCACTCAGTGTGTGAATGTGTGTGTTTCACTGCATGCATTTGTTCAATGTGGAGGACACATTCCTTGATGTGCAAGCACAGTAGGCAAAATAGATCACTTTATTGCTTTATCACAAAAATCCAGCCTGTAAAGTGCAAAATATAGTATTTGTGATGGCATGGGTAGCATCAGTGTCCACAGTATATGTGTATACCATTGCTGCCACATCAAGGTAACACATGAGCTGCTGTTAGATGATATCATTTCATAGAAGGTTCATCTATGTTTAAACTGGAAAATACAAGGCCTCATTCAAGATGCAGGATTCTGCAGGATTATAACAGCATGGCTATGTCGACATAGACTGTGTGCTTGATTGGCCTAGCTACAGTTCAGCTCTCTCGACTATTAAAAATGTATGGACCATAAAAGGGGTGAATTACACAGAAATGCAACCATAGACTGCTGAGCTCTAGTCTTGAATACAGCAAGAACAGGCAAATAAAATCCACTTGAAAAACTCTAAAAAAGGAATATATAATTAATTCTCAGATGACTAAGTAGTCTAATTAAAAGAAAATGTAAAGTAAAATTGCAGTTTTGGAAAGTGGAACAACTTTTCAGGTAATTGAATTTGTAAATCCTGGTATAAAAACGATTATATCAGCAAACTCTTATATATTTAGTATGACCTTCAAAAACATTATCTGTCAATAAAGATTTCTATTATTTGGATTCCAAACTAATCCAAGTATCCTGACATTTTTCATAACCGGAATCAGCTTTACAGAAAGTTGTATGTCAGGGACACATATGATTAGTTCCAAATTTATTTTACTGCACAACAGTGATCCCCTGCTGAGCCCTGATATCCACCAATGTGTTGAAGACTACATAAAAAAACAGAAGCAAATCAGCCAGAAAGTCTATACATCACACATCACACACAAATATGTGATCACTCTGCTTAAAGAGTGAATTTAAATTACTTCACAAAATGTTTCTTATTTTTAGAATGTGTTTATTTTTGATTGCATTTCTTATATTTAAGTACTTTAAAAAGGCTAGTCTTAATAAATTGTATAACTATATAAACATTTCTGACGCTGTTACAAAAATGTACAAGGTATAATTCACTGAGCTGTAGCTAATATGTTCCTCACATCAAGCCATGCATGTCTAAATGGCACCACAGCTAAAACCATTTAATGTACAGACAGTCAGACAAAATTTAAGACAATATTTAAAAATAAATCATTTTAAATGTCAATATAAAAAGTCTGTTTGCAAAATTTCTATAAGCAACTTTTTGCATGCATGTGCGTGTATGCGTAAGCCTGTGTGTGTGTGTGTGCACAGTGGTTTGAGCAACTGTCTCACAGAATGAAAGTCCTGGGTTTTATTAATATAAAATATATGTTTTATGATGCAATGAGAATTTATTATTAATCCATTGATTTTCTAAGATCCTTAAATCCTAATTAGGGAGAGATAGGGTGAAAGAAAGGGAATCAACCTGGACAGGTAGCCTGGTCATTACAGAGCAGACATTTATGGACCTTTCAAGCTCCAAATTAAATTTCATTGCTACCAAAAAAACAAAAGGCTTGTACAGTAGATATCCAGATTTTAGATTTTGGATAGAATTTACTTCATTAATTAAGAAATAAGCTTTAACAAAAGAAAAAGGTAAACACAATAGCTGTAATTCATTCTTATGCTACGAATATATTATTTTTTCAATATCAAAAAGTGTGTCCAAATTGCAATATTTTTAATAAAAATTCACTTTTGCTTGAACTTTTACTTAAAATTCTACACTGCACAATAACCATTTTAAATGGCAGAAGACTTTTGCGTCCAGAACAAGCTTGCACATCATTTCTGTGAGTACCAGACTGCTGCAAGCCTTACAGATGCAGTCTGTAGACAGACTATTGATTTAGGTCTCATTTATGAATATGGGCTAACTTTGCTATAACCCTTCCATGAAAGGCTAAAACAGTCTGACAGAACACAGACCATTATATCCTAGCTGTGCTGACATCCAAAAGTCTTAGACCAAAGATACAGTCTGGTAATCAACCTTTTGTAACATACATAGATAGTCCTGTTTATATTATTATTAAGTCACTATGAAATCAAGTACTAACATGAGACACTCCATCAAGCCATGCATATTTACAACAGAAGCTTATACACTGGCCTACTTAGTATATGAATTACAATTGCAGTCTCTATTATAGATTTCTTCCTCTCTATCCGCAGACTTGTTAAAAGCAGCATTCGGTGTAAACAAGGTCAGGCTTTTGACAAATCTGTTCTATTAATCTCACTCCCCTCTGCTTTCTGTCTCATGCGCACCATGGTGATATGCTGTTTCTTTAACACTAATAGTTCTGACCATCCACACTCCTTCCTGCCCCCAGTGTTTATCACAAACACAAATGCACACACATCCATAGTACAACTTACAAGGTGAAATCACACAGATTTGGAAGAAAAGCAGGGTAGTGCCACTAAAGCTTAGGTTTTTATCAAATCAAATCCTACAGCAACACAGAGACAATGAAAACAAGACACCCTGAGGATTGACGACATGACTACAGCCACATCCTTAGCTACAAACATACATACGAATACTAAATTATTTTTCCAAGCAAACTACATACTGGGTGCTGTGAATAAGAACATGAGCAATGAAAAATATCATGCTTTGATGGCATGGAGGTATAATAGACAGCACTGTCACCTAACAACAAGAAGTTCCTTGGTTTCCTGGGAGGGTGGTCTGGGCCCCGTCTTTTGTCAAAAGCGCATGACAGTAAATTTAAATTAAGACTAAAATAAATTTTCACTGCATTACTTGATACTTGACTACCAAAATGAATTCATGCTGATTATTCATTAAATCTAAAGCTGATAATACAATAATTGCCAGCAACACACTCAAAAATTTAGAACGTCAACCACATCACATTTCTTTAAATTTTTTTATTACATTTTTTGTGTTTGAGTTTAGATACGTATGGGAGTAGAACTGAATTAAGCACCTGAATTAAATGGACCATATTTATGTTTTAATTCTTTTGTTAATATAGTGTTTATGCAACTAATCCACGGCATGGGCACTGATGCAACCCAATGCCATAACAGATGCTGTTTTTAGTCCACATTGTTTATCCTCCAAACTAGCTCAATTGTCTGATCACAGAACACACTCCACTTAGTCCATCTCAGATGACCTTGAGTCCCAAAGAGTTTCTACTGTTTGAACACTAAAATATTATATGGCTTTCTTTTTGCGTAATATATTTTCAGGTTGCATTTCAGAGTCTGTTGAAAGTGATATTACCCCAAATCTCATTTGAAATTTTCCATCACAGACACCAAAATTTTTTTTTTTTTTAATAATACACACATTCAGTAGTAATTTCCACTTTTAAACTTGTTAACAGTTTAGTGGCGCTTAAAAGTTTTAAAATTTAATTAATTTCTGCAGAAATTCCATCCACTTGTATAAAGTTTTAAAAATTGCACCCACCAATAAAAAACCCTTGTAGATCAAGAGGATGATTGAACAAAACTCTGCTATCTATGCTAATTCTAACCAAATTTTGAATTTTGTTGGTAAAACCATGACTAGAACACTTCTGGAAACTGTACCTGTAATGACCAGCACCGTGACCTATGCACTATTGCAGCACTATTGTTAACCAACACAAAATTTACACATGTCAATACTTCTCCCCATGGACTTATTAAAAAACAAAACAGAGTAACAGAGTGGCATGATGCAATGGGTTTATTTTAAACTGCATATTATGATGACACCATGTGGCAGGTGTTCTAGTATGGATTTGTTACTGGTATCAAAATCCAATTTACTTTATAATGACAATCGAAGCCAACAAGACTCACACACAATGCAGCACCACAGTAGAAGAGGATCTCAATATTACCAGTTGATTTAGGAAATGCTATTTCCAGCATATACAGGTCATTCTACATTCATTTTACCTCTACAAACATTAAAGCATTACTAAAATTTTCTTTATCAAAATTTATATTATATAGCAAAGAAACAAACAATTTACTTTAGCTTTATAGTTTTATATATATATATATATATATAGTTTTTTGCTTAATATTTCAAGGTGCTGGCTCATTTAAATATTTTTCATTTATAGCATATCAGGGATAAAAAAAATCACCTAAAAAAATCACATATAAATCACCTGGTACTTTGCGTTAAAAATACTGGCATAAATATAATAATACAAATAAAACTGCAGTTATATAGGATGTTTTTACAGCTAATAAAGAAAATCAAGATTTCAAAACAATAACTGTCAAATCAAATTGGATAAGACATGTAATAAAATATGTTTTTCAGTTTCCAATAAATTCTGAACAAAATGGGAAAATTCTAAAAGAATAAAATACAAACCAATATTGTGGAGGTGTGGTGGCGCTGGGGGGTTGGGAGGAGAGAGGCAGATCACTCTCTCTGATCAGCGAATCGGCTCTTCCTCTCACAATAATTTATAATGGAGAGTGGTTGATTGGATGCAAGTGTTACTAAATATTACATATGAATATGCATTGAACAGGTATATATTTGTTTATTGCATTTTTAACCACTATATAAAGATAAGTGTCTAAAATGATTTAATTACTAATTGAAATTGTATATCAGTTTAATTACCAGTACAGATAGCAAATATTACATTGATAGTTACAGCATAGTTGTCCATGAATTATTTCAGTACTTTTCTCACTTTACTAGAAATAGAAAATAGTTTTGGTAATGACAGAGGGTTGTTTCTTGGAAGAAGAAGAAGAAGAAGAAGAAGAAGAAGAAGAACTTAGTTTATGACAAGGCTTCATCTTCCTGCCCCCCACCTGTCAATTCTTTACCTCAACACTAAGTGATTTCATAATTTATTCATTAACTTAACCTAAAAAATCTTCTTCTTCTTCTTTGGCATTTTACCCTTTATTATTCGGGGGTGAACACAGTGATGAATTAGCATTTTAGACTTTGACTCAGTGTTTTTTACACTGGATGCTCTTCCTGACACAACCCTCACCCTCAACCCTGGCCTGAGAACATGGAAACTCCACCTGGATGGGGATTCGAACCGGGTATTCCCAGGGCTGAGAGGAGATCTTGCTAACCACTAAGACACTGTGCCACCCCAACTCATTCTAAAAATGTATTAATTAAAATAAATTAAATTTACTTTGTTCAAGGTGTTCAATAATCACATTATATTAACTCATTAAACAATAATTGTTTTGTATCATATCTGTAATTTGTTAAAACTTTTTTATTTCCAAGGGTTATAAATGGGAAAAAGAACACTACATGGCTAAAGGTATATGTTTAGACTTCATAATTATTTACATAAAGTCAGTCTAGACATTTATATGCTTTTACCTTGGTATGAGGGGTATGGGAAAGGCCCTTTGTTGACCCAGCATGACTGTGCCCCTGAGCATAAAATGAGGTTCTTAAAGTCATTGTTTGATGAGTTTGGTGTGGGAGACCTCCAGTGCACTACTAAGAGACCTGAACATCTGTGAGATGAATTTAAATGCCGACTGAATGCCAGGCCCCCCAACTAATTCTAGAGCCTCACATCACAAATACTCTTTTAGCTGAATGGGCAAATATTCCCACATACACAGATCTTGCAGAAGGCAAGAAAGAGTAGAAGCTGTTATAGCTGCAAATGTCAACTTCACATTATTACACAAAGAGATATCCTATAAGCTAACAATGGGTATGAAAAATCATACACAGTTAGGTCCAATTCCTTTTGTCACATAACACTTTGCAGTTTTTACGATTATAATGTGCATATATTTTATTAGTTTTTTTATTTATATTTTATTAGCCCCCTTTACTCTGTGATGTAATGGTCAGGCAGGCAGGTGATTCAATGTTAAAACTTAATATAATTGGTCCCTAATCAATAGACAATGACTGCAGAATCAAGAAGCTGCACCTAATAAGAATAAAATAATATATAAGCAATATATATTATTAAATATATATTATCAAATTTGAGTAAGTACCCATTATAAAACTTGCTACCAAGTACAACACATGCTTATGGTAAGGTGCGTTCTCCAAAATCTCAAGTCTCAAGACACAAAGGTCTTACAGAGGTTCCAAACCAAACTTACCCACTATGTTGGCAATAGCAACATGAATTTGTCTCTCCAAAGATCAGAATAGTTCATACTGCAGTTCTTCGTGGATGTAAAAATCAGACCATAAAAAGCAGGCAGCAAAAATATAGATGCTTTAGAGCTTGATACGAAGAAGACTGATGAGTGTGCTTTGGAATGCAAAGAAAACAAACAATAGATCCTGGATCAAATCAAGCTTCACCTTTCACTGGAAACTACAGATAACCAAACCGAAATTCTCTCACTTTAGACACATTAGGAGAATAAGCAAATTATTGGAGCATTTAGTCAAGATTGGATGAGTTAAAATGAAAAGAGAAAGAGGAACAGCAGCAACAAGATGAATGAACACAATCAAAGAAATAGTAAATTAACTACTAAGAAGGCCAAAAAACAGGATGTTCTGATGAATCATTATGCATTTAGTCAAACACCCTTTAGATCACACACCAATTAATGTGGCTTATCACTATGTAGTGAGTTTAGTTACCTTACGTGACAAATTTTCCAACCAATTTAAACAATGGTGACTTGTATGGTAGAATAGTACAAACAAACCAACTTCTTAAAAAGTGTTTTGAATTTTTGAAAGTCAGCAATCACCACGAATTGAGTTTTTACATCTAATTTTAAACTATATGTTTAACAAAAACAACAAAGCACTTCACCTAAATATGCCATATTCACCACTAAGTGTTTCCATTCAGTAAGTATAGAGCAGTTATTCAGCAATCAGTACAAATCATGCTGTTTTTGAGTATTTAATTATAGTACATTTAGAGCATGAAAGAATTATTAAACAGTCACCAATCAAAATATGTTAAGAAGTATGTTAGAAACAAGATGAACGATAGAAAGGAAAATGACAGCCCCACAATGACGGGATTAAGAATGTTCCATTCCAACTGAAAGACTGATTTAGCAGAATACAAATACATTACACAATCGAGGAGATTATGGCAGCTTTAAAGAACTTACAAATCTTAAATAGCTTAAAGTAGTCAGTCTTACAAGCCGATATATAAAGGGTTGGCAAGAAAGAGGCCTATCACAAATCTATAATATAACTTAGTATTACTGTGCCAAAACAGACCATTTGTATGGTGAAGCATTGTGGTAACAATATTATCTGCAAAGTCAGCAGATAGTAAGAGGTAAAAGAAAAATGGATACTGCCAAACATGTCCAAACAGAGCAATAGCAAATGAGTGCTTTCGGCACCAAGCTATTGATCACAAGGTTTCAGAGGTTGAATCTCATGACAAACTGCTCTGCTTTAAAGGTGCTGGCTCATTGGTGGTGTTAATAACTTGGTGGTGTTGTTGAGATGTATGTCTGCATATCTAAAATAACAAAAGAAGCTTCTTCTTGAGAAAAACACAAGATTCTCTCGTAACCACTGGTAAATGGGGAAAAAGGTGAATGTTATTAATAGACACTTTAAGGTCCTGAACTGAATACAATAGAAAATCTATGGCTGGAGTACACAGAAGTTTTTATTGCTATTCGATGTAAAAATTTAATGAAATTGAAAAGCTGTTTGAGACAAATAGGCAACAATTTTAAAATGTGCAAACCAAGTACAAACAACCCAAACAGATCAATCAATGTAATTAATTAATGCTGGAACACTTAAAATACAATAACAATTAAAAACCTGTAATTTGTTAACTGGCTACTGGCTATTTTACAGACAAAAGAACAAAAGGATTATTTGAAATGTTTTTGATGATGACATAGGGGCCAATACCATATGTGCTCTGCATATCTCTGAAGATATCATTGATGCCAAAGATTTATATTGTCATTTTGGAGAAACATTTTCATTCAGGTCCTTAATGTCTATTTTAACAAGACAATAGCAGGCTTCATTCTACAGGAGTTAATACTGTAGATCTGTAGCTCCAGCTTTGTTTAAGCATCATGAACAATCAGATCGTGGCAGCAAAAAGGCCAAAACTAACTGCAACAACTGGTACTTTAATTCCCAAATGATCAGACAGTACAAGGGGCAATGTGATCCAGTGATAAACATGCCCTACTCTGATGCAGATAACAATTTTTAACAAATGAAATTAAGTTTTCCATTGAATATTGTTCTTGTTGTAAATTAAATAAACTTTCAACAGAAATAACTGATTTTATTGCATTTTATTGCGCCAGCTTGTCTGGGAATAGAGTTTGTATTTAATTTTATATTAGATAACATTTTTTAAGCCCATAAAAATACTTAATGGACACACAATAAACTTGCATTTAATAAAGTGTTTGTGCATGTGCATGTGTATATGTGTTTTTGTGAAAGAGAGTGATGGTAGGAAGCATGAAAAAGCTGTTATCTTCTCTTCATTTAACAGACATTACTTTTTGACTCAATCTATAAACTGAATGCAGCACACACAGCACGTGGTGCTTGCTCTTAAGAGTATATTTCCCTCTACATAATTACAGAGTAATTGAATTGACAGACTGTAGCCACAAAGTCCATATTAAAATCTGAGAGGCATTACACTTCATATGGATGAAATGTATGGAAATGATCTACCTCCAGTTGATAGACAGCTCCACAAGCCTGAGAGAACAGTTCTGAGTCGCCTTATGGCCAAACTTGATTAGGTGCATGCTAAACACACACACAC